>JACEII010000019.1:2762589-2832409 GCA_014332785.1 Antheraea mylitta
CGCACACGCACACGCACACGCACACGCACACGCACACGCACACGCACACGCACACGCACACGCACACGCACACGCACACGCACACGCACACGCACACGCACACGCACACGCACACGCACACGCACATATATATATAATATGTAGATGTCATTGTCAACAAAACTGTCCCGTAGTGTATTTATTGTTATTGTACTAAATGTATTGAGCCAAAAATGCGCGAATGCAATTCTTTTACAATGAAGAGAATTGCTAATACTAAATTATACTTTAGTTCAAAAAGAATAACAAAAAAAAAAACATAAATAAAAAAATATCTAATAACCAAAGCTATCTACACTGTTTTATGAATCTAAATAATCTAAATAATTGGTGCCATCATGGCCATGTCGTGAATAAAAATAAAAACGACTAGTGGGTCACGCATTAGTAAGATAAGCTAAAATTAGCGTTTACTAAATCTGTCTTGATTTATGAAGCTATTTCGAGGTAAGGTAATTATAACTGTTGAGTTGCAATTAAATGGTGATTGATTTTATAATAATTGCTGTGTGAATTATGAAAATAACAAGATAATTTGTAAAACCAATTTTATTCAATTTTATATGAACTACGAAAAAAATTGATGTTGAAAGTCGTGTAAACATTATCTAGGATATAGGGAGCAACATCGTTTCAATTATTTCCAAGGACATTAATTATAATGTGTAATCACTGTAAACATGTGAACGTACAGCTTAGAAGTGATAGTAAGATACCCTTTGCCAAGTTCAAATGTCGTGGGAAACTAAAGATGCATATTAGTTGGACACTATGTGAAGGATAAACAAACTGCGCCATGTTTTCGTTTTAAAATTGATTCAATGTATATAAAACATGTTTTATTAAATAATTGAACTAAATTGTCAATGTTCAACTTACTAATAAAAAATAACATAATGTATATTAAATTTTACTGCAGTTATGTTGGTTATTCTTTAGATATATAAAAATAAAGTTGTATTTAATGTTAGGTTATTTGATAAAAAAAGTGTGTGTGTGTGTGTGTGTGTGTGTGTGTGTGTGTGTGTGTGTGTACTTATGTACACGCGTTAGAAGTTATACTTCTTTGGATTAACAAGATAAAAATAAAAATCTTTTCAAAATTTTTATCTATCGCCTTATCTACGTTTATCGTTTATATATATTATCTACGTTTAGTTAGTTAGGTTAAAAACGACACTACGAATATAAAAAAGTATTTAATACATTGAAAGTTTTAATACAAAGAAACAAGATGTTGACTATAGCTAACTTCAGGGTGTCGGTTTTTCGTGACGGAGTGCGCGCGCATCCTAAAAAATTTACTCTCATCGTTTTTCCTTGACGCGCCAAAAGAAGTATAACTTCAATAAGAAAAATATAAGAACGAATCCTATGCTATTACAGAAAGTATGATAGTAGATATTACGTGTCAATTCATACAAAAATTATTTACAATATTTTAAAAATTACGTCAAATTACATGGTTATTAATGTGATAACACTATATATTGAAATGGGACTCTGTCACCCAATTAGCAACTATATAAGAAACAAATAATACACTTCTTTTTTCATTAAAATGTATACACGTTAAATACTATAATGAAACAATTAACTTATTATTCTGTGATAACGTTTCTAATTCTCAAATGTTACAATACTGGAAATGACAACATTATTATAGTAAAAGAATTCTGGCCAATACAACATTATTGTCAGCGAGCGCTAATCGTTCCTGGTTGTTCGCGTCGAAGACGGATCGAGGTCGACTCTGCAGTACGTCTCATCGCGACCGGGACCATTCGACATGTTAAAATAAACTTTACACACGGATTATGATATTGGCCATGTATTTACGGTAATTCGGTAAAACAATTAGTTAGTAGATAATCGATAGAGCCAGAAGGTGCAGCTACTACGAGAGCTATGATTAATAGCGTCGAAGAAAAAAATATTACACGATATAATGTACTGGAAAACTAGCTGTTTACCTCAATTCATTTTGTTGATAGCATATTCTGTTTAACAATGTGTCTAAAACATTTTTACTTGTGCGTATACACTAGCATCTGCCCGCGACTGCGTTCGCGTGGAATAGTTATTTTGGCCTAACGCTAACACGCAGCGGAAGCTCTCAAGAGGAAAAAATCCTGATTTTTAAACATTCTTCATTGGTTCTTCCCTCCTATTGACGATATGTAGACTATAAATACATGCCTGGATTAATGAGCTATATAACATTGAAAGAATTATTCAAATCGGACCAGTAGTTCCTGAGATTACCCCCTACAACGGCACAAATTCACAAACTCTATAATATTAGTATAGATTAAAAAATTTAGGTTTCTCATATTAAAATTAATACTAATGACCGACAGATTTAAATCATTAGAAGTCGAGTATAGGCTTAAATTCTAGCTAGAAAAGTAAAATAGGATTTTATAAAATGGAATGTAAATTACGTTTTAATGATTTCATTCATTGATTCAATGTTAACGTAAATACAGCTCACAAGCTTTTGTGTATCGCGTGTTACAAAATGTATTCTGGCTCCGTCTGTGGCATTGGTATTGAAAACAGTTAACCCAGATGTCAGCTCAGCCATTCAGTTGGCTAACGACTAATTGATGTGCCCGTAAACTATCTATCAAAGTTTTACGAGACGGAAAACAATCGTTAATAGAGGAAACCATAGTCTGTATTCTAGCTGGTTCAATAATAGTATTTTTCTATATATTAAAAACTATAATTTACATTACACGTACGAAAAAAAACGATATCATATTAATTTAAAATATGTATAACTTTTGGGTGGTTACTTTTCTCAGTCCATTTTGAGTATATGGATTTACAATTTATTTAGAATTCTTATAATCTCCTTTATGGTGTAATCATCTGTAATGTATTTCTAATTTGTACGGGCTCAGTGGCAGGGTACTTGAATGCGAAGTCGAGGCATCGAGATCCCACATAGAGAATTAACGCAATTGCAGTTTAAGTCCTTTTTCTAGATTAAGCCATTTACGAACACCTCGTCATTTAATAACAAAACAAAAAAAAAAAACAAAACTTCCGTAGATTTTCGTAATAATGTTATTTATTTTCAGAACCTTCGCTAGCTGTAAATATTTGCATATAGAAATTTGGGAATACCAGGAATGCATTGTTTGAAATAGCGTGCGATGAAAAAGGTCTCAGTTGTCTAAAATTAAAATATACCTATGAGGCGTGGGTTTATTATTTTATGTGGTGTGAATATGTGTCAGAACATCTGTTTTCAGAGATAAAATTTATAATATTATCATGTACATAAACATATCTGTTTCGTACTTATATTTTATAATAAGGTAGGAAGAGTGGTGTTGTATTACAAAAATATCGAAACGATTACGGCCCAGCGATAGATTGTTCGCACGCTGCATCGAAAGGACAGAGGTCTAATAAGAAATGCTTATCATCTTCTTATTCTTATCCCACCGAAGTAGGGTTCACACAACATGTTTTCCTTTTCCACTCTCGCCATCAGATGTCATCTCAATTCACACCTTTTACACACATATAATTATTATACAATCCATCCATACTTTTTTGGTCTTCCTCTATTCTTATACTCATCGACCATCATACTCAAAGCTTTTCTAGTTACATAGAAAAACGATATCTAATTAAAAGATTTAGCTCCACAAAGAATATCGTTAGTTCTATCGTTCCAGCTTTACCTATTCACAAAACTACATTAACACTAATGAAAAACTTCTATAAATATCTTCTTCTGACTTGCAGAGACTTGCAAGACCGGTGGTTTGTGTCAGAGATGTGAATGATTTTTTTTTCTTGATCTGACTACGCTATTGACCTAGTAAGATCTAAACAGCTTCACCGGGCTACTTAATGTTAATGTTAAGATAGATGTGTGTAACCAGAATAGATAAGATTAAGAATGTGTATATCAGAGGTCTAAAAATAGCTCCAGTGATAGAGAAGCTGAGGATTGTTAGGTTAGCATAGTATGGGCATGCGACGGCTATTTGAGGCGTACCTGGATGGAAGGAAGGTCACCTTCGTGGATGCAAGAGGGCAGATGGTCCAACGCCACACGGCGTGCGGGGTTCCACAGGGGTCGGCCTTGGGTCCGCTCCTGTGGAACATGGGCTACGACTGGGTGCTCCGCGGCGCACGCCCATGTGGGGCGCGCCTCATCTGTTACGTGGATGACACCCTAGTCATGGCCCGGGGGGAGAATGTAGGGAGTTGGAGCACCTGGCCACGATTACCACAAGCCTCGTGGTCAGGTGCGTAAGGAGGTTGGGCCTCAGGGTGACCCTCGAGAAGACCGAGGCCGTGATGTTGCATGTGCCTTGGCGAGGGCCACCTTCGGGCATTCACATTCATGTGGAGGGCGTCCGGGTCAGGGTGGGGACCCAGATGAAATACCTGGGCCTCACGCTGGATGGACGCTAGCGGTTTGAGCGTCACTTTAAGGGGCTCGGACCGCGCATAGTCGGGGCGGCAGCGGCGCTCGGAAGACTCCTTCCCAACATGGGGGGTGCGGGTACCGCCTGTCACCGTCTTTACATAGGGGTGGTCTAGTTCATGGCCGCCGACGAGGTACTGTTGTGGGTCGACAACCTCAGCGCCACCAACATCCATGCGCTACGTGCTGCACAGCGTACTGTGGCGTTGAGAGCGATATGAGGGTACCGAACGGTGTAGAGGCGGAGGTGCTTGCCGACGTATATAACTAAACGGCGGTTAAGAAACGGTTGGGGAGCCCCTGGCTCCCGGGGAAATAGAGGAGAAGAGAAAGAGAGAGAAGATAGGATGGAGAGGTAGCTGGCGGATGCGCGTTACGGTCGATACACGATCGACGCCATCAGCCCGGTTCTGCCGGATTGGTGTAGTTGTGGAAGGAGCACCCTGACGTTCCGTCTAGTGCAGGTGCTGACCGGGTTCGGGTGCTTCGGTTGGTACCTGCACCGGATAGCACGCAGGAAGCCGACCGCCGTATGGCATCAGTGAGGCGTTAAACCGGACACCACGCAGCACACTCTTTCCGATTGTGGTCCGTGGGAGGAACGACGCCGCACTCTGGCTGCGGCGGTAAGTAATGATCTCTCGCTGCCAAGCGTCGTAAAAGCTATGCTCGGCAGCGAGGATGTATGAAATATTATGGCCTCCTTCTGCGAAGAGGTCGTCTCGCAGAAGGAGGCGGCGGAGAGCGCCCGTGATCAAGACGCTCATAGTTGCCATCTCTGCTAACAAAGGACAGGCAGGAGGAGGCGGCAGTCTGACCGCTTCCTCCCACCGTAACCAGGCCAGGCTAGATAGGTCGGGGGCCCATCCTTCCATTGCAGAGGTCTGGCAGACAGAGGAGACGGCCGGTGTGTACACGGCTGTCTCCTAACAAGACAGGGCCCGGTGGCGTCGCTTCTGCTGCTGGGCCAACCGCTAGGGCGGCACGATAAAGAGATCTCGTGCTACCCCAACCATAGCGAAAGACACACACCGTGGGGTTTTAGTCCGTGCGAGTCGGATATAACCCACCCTCTCCCCCGGGAGGGTGGTGTATCCATAAGGGATTACCCCACGTAAAAAAATATATGGGCATATTATGAGAAGGAATGTAAGTCATGTAATAAGAAAATGTTGAGTATGAAATAGACATAAATAGAAGTAGAGGAAAACAGAAAAGAGTGTGTATAAATTGTGTGAAAAATGGTTTCAATAAAAGGTGTCATCAAACAAGGAAGAGTGGAAGAGAGAAATATGTTGTGCCTGCCGTACTTAGGTGGGATACCTAAGATGATGATGATGATATCTTGATCCATTATATTAGGGTTTAACTGTTTTACATTAGTTCTTTGTTAAAAGTTTTTCGACCATATTCTATCAATAATGGGAGCCTAAGACCTTGGTGATAAAACCTCTGTAGGTGGTAGAGCCGCGCTGAAGCTATTACTGGTTTCAGCATGAATGGGTCGGTCGGCTCATTCGGGGTAGTACCGCATACTCACAGAAAACCGACGTGAAGTAAC
Source organism: Antheraea mylitta (assembly GCA_014332785.1). Lineage (NCBI taxonomy): Eukaryota > Metazoa > Arthropoda > Insecta > Lepidoptera > Saturniidae > Antheraea > Antheraea mylitta. The sequence goes on from JACEII010000019.1 coordinate 2,768,646, forward strand.
AGTGCTTGCATTGTTGCGCTTCGTTCAGTCAGTGGCGCCGGAGGCCCACATCCTCTCCGCTCTCTCTCCCCATCCCTCTCCCTCTCCCCTAATACAAACTGACAACGTACTCGCGACTCCTCACGATGCTGTTAGTATCTATGGACGGTGGTGATCACTTAACATCAGGTGACTCACCTGTTCGATTGCATGCTATGACATAAAATAAAAGTCCTACTAAACTGGTAAGGTAATTGTTAGTATTTGCATAGTATATAGGGATTGCTTTGAATTGAGAATTAGTTGTTTGTGTATCAATTTTTCTTGACAGTTGCACTCGAAAGTCAACCCTCAATCAGAGTTTATAAAGTTACAATTGTCACGTAATTGTTGTCTAATATTGCCATAAAAATATCCGTCTTCTAGTGATCGGGTAACATTATCAATAAACATCAAACCTAATATCGAGGCGTAGGTATTAACTTAAAAAAATTAGTTAGGTTTCTAAAACCTTGAAAGTAGAGGCCGAAAGATGTTAATTTTGACAGGTGAGAACAGTGCTGAATACTTCATACATCGAATGCTGCATTGTTTATTTATTAACAGATTTCTTGTGATCCATACTATTACTCAATGTTTAGCATGTTTAATTAAATCGGTATGTTTTCATGATCATTTATTACTCAAAACGTATTTCACGTTTAGTTATTTGATTATGCAGGTAAAAACTCGTTTTTTAGTTTCATTACTATCGAAACTATCTATCTATACTATAATAAAACTGTAACAAGTCGAAATCTGTACATTAAATATTTTTTGAAAATTTTAATCAGGGTAGACTATGTTATCGATATAGAAGCCAAAAATAATCTTTTTACAATTTTTGTCTGTCTGTCTGTCTGTCTATCTGTCCCTATGCACACGCATTACTCTGAAAGTACTGAACCAATCTTGATGACACTTGACATAGTAATAACTAATATTACGAGATTACATCAAATATACTTTTTGTCTCATAAAACGCAAAGGGTTCTCCAGGATAAAGGATTAAAGTCTAGAATATAAACCCGAATTACTCTGAAAGTACTGAACCAATTTTAACGAAATTTGACAGGGTGATAACTAATATTAGAAGACTACATCCAGGATACTCTTTGTCCCATAAAACGCAATGAGTTCTCCAGGATAACGAAAAACAAAAATTTGTAGTTAACGTAACTAGACTTTTTTGCGACACCTTAGTACAAGAGCCGGCAACGTCAAAAGAACAAGAATTTTAGAATACCTGGTTCTTTAATACATCAATATATTTTTTTTATATCATAAGAGGCAAATGAACAGGTGGGTCACGTGATGTTTAGTGACCACCACCGTCTATAGACACTAGCAACACCAGGGGATTTGCAAGTGCGTTTCCAACCTGTATATGGGGGAGGGTAAGGGAAGGAAAAGAAGGAAAGGGCAAGAGAGGTGGGCCTCCGGCACTCTCACTGACCGAACGAAACATTACAATGCAAGCACTGTTATTTCACGTCGGTTTTCTGTAAGAGGGCAGTATTAGCCCGAACGAGCCGACCCATTCATGCTGAAACCAGTAATAGCTTCAGCGTGGCTCTACCACCTACAGAAATTATCAATATATCAATAGACAGAATTTAGGACACTTGGTAGCGGGTTAACGTTGTATTTTTAATAGGCATTTTGATTTATGATTAATCAATAATAAGCTTAGGAACATTTTTTTCAGTAACTTTTAAACGCAATTAAACATTCAGACACATTTTTTATCAACAATCATATATATACCCGCTGATATATTTTATAAATAAAAAAAAGAATGTGGTGTCGTGGGACACCAGGTAGGAACGAAGTTCCTTCGGCTAAAGTAGAATCGACACTATTTGGAAAAAAAAATCGTGCTCAATTTTATGTAATCGTAATTCAAATTATCAATTAAAATAACAAAATATGTCTCTTTATTTTTGTTTGTCAACATAAAATTACATAGAAATATAAATAATTACAAAAAAGGAGAAAGAGAAAGGTATTATTATACACTACTCGCTTGTGTATACGACTGTCGCACCTGCGCACGTCTCATTTAACTGTTTTATTCCATGCACTTTTCGTTACAGTTTTACTATCACACTTTTTTCAGTTCGGTCGCGCAGCAACATCTCTTTCTCCTCCAAGCCTGCCGTAAGGAACTTCGTTCCAATAATAAATTTCAAACCATTTTTTTTTTCATAGCAAAGAACAAATTTCTTTTTATTAAACATTATTGACCACCATATACAACGATAAACGTAAACGTATGACTTGGGATTGATGCCATCTCAAATATATGCGTCGTCGACCATCAGGCTATACAAAACCGAAATACCTTGGGCCGGCGAGGTGAAATATCTTGGTGTTACTTTAGATAAACACTTAAATTTCGATTCACACACAGAAAGAGTGCGAAACAAAGCCGTATGGTCTTGGGTCGTTTCTATCATTTGCTTTGTCATAAGAGTAAAATATCCCCCAGACATAAACTCACTTTATATAAAACTTGCATCCGTCCGATTATGACGTACAGTTGTTCGGTCTTTGCACATGCGCAAAATCGTATTCAAAAGTTGCAGGTTCTCCAGAATTGAGCCCTACGTAAAATCACTGGTGCCCCATGGTACGTCCGGAATAAGGATCTCCACAGAACCTGGAGATGCTTTCTGTCTGAGCGTATATAAAATCACTTACAGGTAGTTATTTCGAAAAAGCCGCGAATCATCCCAGCCCGTTAGTGGTATCCGCCGCGAACGATGAACCCGTACCCAACGCTGCGCAGTAAAGAAGACGACCGCGACACATTTTTACCGACCCTCCTGATTCAATCACGTCAACGAACGATCAATACCAGCCTGTTTCTTCAAACAGAGCGTGTTCTCACCCACGCCCGCATAACCGCAGATCACGCCGCCGTGGTCTGAGAGTAAATTTCGCACCCGCACACCAAATTAGGCCCTTCTCGGCAACGGCTCAAGCCTAGATCTGTTCCCTGGGCGTGGAGCCCTTGAGTACGCTGCTCACGCGATACAGTGACACAAGAGTTCTACCCTTATTTTTCGTTATCCTATCCTATATAGTTTAGAGGATTTTTTCCTACACAAAATACATATAGGAGTTGTTAAGGCACGCATGCTTGGTACACATGCATGTTTCAATAACTTATATACGTATATAAGTTACCGGACTACTAAGACGAGCGCTTAAGGCACTCAGCCGATTTTATTTTGGCAACCAGTTCAAGGGTGCACGGCACACCTCGGCTTGGCTGTTGCCTGTTGCATGCAAAATCGCGACCTATCTTAACTAACCTAGCTAACTATTCATATATGTGTGAGTTGTTGAAACGTATATGTATACCAAGCATACACGCCTCAATAACTCCTGCATATATTTATTATCGGAAAATTGAGAGTTTTTCAGTACGATAAGGAAAAAAGTAAATCTTTCCACTTTCATGTGTAAGCGTGTAGGCGTGCACGTGTGTGGGGGTGATCGTGTAGTGTTGTAGCAGTGATGTATATTTGTGTGTCACCGTATCGCGCAAGCAACGCACTCAAGGGATCCCTACCGAGGGATTGAACCTGATGTATAAAACTGGCTTGGTTTGAAGGTGATAGGTACTATGTTGTGAGTGGTATAGAGATTATTTATAAAAATATATTGGAAATATATTTCAAATACGTTTTCGAAACAGTTTATAACTCTTAGACAATAGTTTCAAGCATGTGACATTTGACGCTTTCGGCGCGATGTTTGACGCTTCGATACGGTGTTCATATATTTTTCTTTAATACAATGGAGTATAAAAAGGTTTTAATACAAGTCGAAGATAGTTATGATAAAGTAAGTGGTAGAGATGTTTATTCAGTTTTATGTAGGTTAGTTTTTATTTTAATTGATCCTGGTAGATGAGGCTACGAAAGGGTACTAGGCTTATTTAAAAAATAACTACATGTAATCTGGGTATATGTTTAAGTGAATCCGTGGATAGTTTGATTTCACAATTGGAAACGGTAGTTGTGGCTGCAATCGGGTATCAGTTTTATTTGCGGGGTGGTAGGGCTTTACAGCCTGACTGGGTCACAACCACCATGTACATGACGAAAAAATCCGTAATAGTGATTCGCTTCTGCGAGTCGCGTTTCGGGATCAGCCTGTGTATATCCAGCTTTTTGTAGGCCGGCATGATAGTGGCGACCAGCGATGGATAGTGTGTCACTCGGTGGTTGCTATTGTTTTTGGATTGTACTGTGCTTACCATCAGGCATAGTGCAGGCATTTTGCCGTGCTACGATAAAACAAGAAACAATTTTTTCGCGTGATAACCAATTTGGTGCAAACGAAGTTGCACGGGTCAGCTAGTTACAATAAATAAAAATAAATGAGGGCGGAGTTGAATGCTAAATTTTTTTTTTACATGGTAAACGAACATGCCAGTCACCCGACATTAACTGATCGCCACCGTCCATAGACACTAGCAACACCAGGGTAGTCGCAAGTACGTTGCCAGCCTGTGTTTGGGGGAATTGGGAAGGGGGAGAGGAAGTGGGTCTCCGGCACTCTTTTTTTTTTTTTTTTTTTTTTTTATTGTAGCTCGGCAAAGTAACTGCACTATGCCTGATGGTAAGCACAGTACAATCCAAAAATAATAGCGACCACCGATAGACACACTGTCCATCGCCGGTCGCCACTATCATACCGGCCTGTAATAAACTGGATATGCACAGGCTGATCCCGAAACGCGACGCGCTGAAGCGAGTCACTATGACGGGCTCTTTCGCCATGTACATGGTGGTTGCGATCCAGTCGGGCTGTAAAACCCTACCACCCCGCTATCGCCATTGCCTCGTTCGTTGATCAGCAGGGTGCACCACGTGCAGGTGAGGTTGGCTTGGGTGTCTCAAGTCTTATGATGTTATTCGACACCCCTTACACCCCAAACTGACTTACTCTTACTGACCGAACGAAACGCAACAATGCAAGCACTGTTACTTCACGTCTTGTTTTCTGTGAGAGGGTGGTCCTACCCCGGGAGAACCGACCTATCCACGCTGAAATCAGTAATATTTTCAGCGAGGCCCTACCACCTTATAAGTGGTGTACGTTAGTATTATTATTATAAGCTGCTTTGAATTATTCCAACATCAAATTTTATTTTTCTTTACAAGAAGAAGCGAAATCTTTTGAAAATTAATTAGAAAAGGTGTTTACCAATTATTTTCAACAGTAACGCTAAAACCTCGTATTAATACTGTATATATCACAATCTTACGTACATAGAGTAAGTTAACAGTTTAGAAGTCCAGATATATTAGCTCTCAGCTCAAAACTTTATATTTGTTGTTAAATATTGCATATTTCTGCTTAGATTTAAGTTTACAGCAAGTCAAGTTGAGTGAGTGGTTTATAGTTAAGTTATGGAATATAAGAAGCTAGACCGCCTCTACAGTCACTGAAAGTCGACTTCTGTTATAGTGTCATATTCACAACAAATTCAAACTCTGAATATAATTATTGCATATACCTATCTATACATAAAATAACTACTATCCGACATATCAATGCATAGCTTAAACTATGCTAGAGCCGTGGAATTTTTTCATACGGGACCATTTACACACAGTTATTAGTAAATGCGTACTAGAAAATGATTTTTGAAAATGCAACCCCTAAGGTGTTTTTATATCAAAATCCTTCATTTTGCCGTCAATGAGACAGAAGGGTCACATATAATTACGGCATATAAAAGACGTGTGAAGTCGCGGAAAATTCCTGGTCGTTATATATACAGTTATTTACAATACTGACATAATAAAAAACACAAGACATCGTTAACACACATGTATACCTTATTAGTGCCCGTGAAAAGAGATCGAGATTAGATTATGACTAAATACTGGAAGGATGAGTAAAGACTGAGTAATGAGTGTCAATAAATTAATTTAAATTAATGGAAGGTGTCAGCCGAGTGTACCAGCACTCTGGATAGTAATTTATTTCGAGGCCAGGTTGAACAAACTAATTTAAAAAAAGAACTTACCTCTTGTGGCGGTACGTCGAACGAAACGGTTCGCAGATCGACTTTCCTGTATGTATCTATGCATGGGAGGACGAAGAAAAGGCCCGGGCCTCTTGCACCGCCTTTTCGTAATCGTCCGAGGCGAAAGATAACGGCTCGTTCAAATTCTTGAACTACCTGTAATAATAATTCATGAACACAAAATATGTAATAAAAGAAACTAAATTTAAATTTCTATTTCCTGAGAGTTTACTATGGTAAATTGAATTTATTGTTACACATTTATGAGGTATAGTTTAATATCCTTAATTATCTGATGTATCTAGGTTTATCTAGATTTCGAAATTTGACAAAATAGGCCCCAAATAAGGTTTCATTTAAAGGACTATGTATTTACAAAATCTATTGCAAAAATCTTTCGAAAAAATATTAATACTACAATTAATTTTCTGCGATTACGTCTTATATTAATATGAAGAGTATTAATTTATAAAAGCATCGTACCTTGAAACATTCAAACAATGAAAATGGAAATGTGATGATGACCAGCAGGAACGATAGTAATGTTGCAAATCTTTCTATACATCCAACGGCTTGAGGGTTCGCTGCCATAGAAAAAATAAATAATTTAACAATCATTTTATTGCATCGAAATTTTCAATTTCGTTCCTAATGAGAAATATTTATAATTTGGCCGATGTTGTGGTTGGATTAATTTTATAAGACTTATATTATGACAGTTATTATTCACGTAACGTGTCGTAAATTGGGTTAATGCGAAGAAATGTGAAGCGTACAACAGTAAAGCTTTCTTACAAGCTCGCACTCTTATTTGTCAAGTTACTTACGCATTTGTATCGTGATAGCGCAAGAGGTACCCGTATCGCAATCTAAAATATTCAAATTTACATAATTAGATTGAATTTATTTGAATTATCTCATTGTAATAATTGTTCAGGCAATATTTCTTGTTTACTCACGACTCGGCACGTTGTCACGTCTAGTGCTTACTGTTCTTAGTTCCGTGCGCATTTTGAGTGCCCGCCGTACGCTACGTATGTTATTTTGTTATTGTTATACCAAGGAAAATGGCAATAACAGCGTTTAACTCGGCTAACAATCGCAGACTGCGCTGACATACGGACTAACTTACTGTCAGAAGAGTCCAGCTGTTTACACGACCCAAAAACTACACTGATTCCAACTAAAAATATCAATTACAATGCGATGTTCCACAACAATAAGATAAGTATAAATCACCGTCGATATAGTTTAGTCAAAATGTATTTACGTATTTCGAGGTAGCACTCCACTTCCCCCGAATCCTTGTCGTAGCAACCGAAATCCATGTGGAATAAGATATCGCGGAATGTATACAGCATTGACTATTGTCAATCGATGTCAAGTGGTCGTGTCTTCCCGGTGTCTATATTGAAACTAAGGTGTGAGGCGCGGAAGACCAGGTTGTCGATAAAAATAAATAAATAACGCACTTTCGGACATGACGACGGGCGGGCGCGGGCGCTCACCAGACCACGGTGATCCAAATTGCGAGATTTAGGTATTTGGGAAGCGGCTCTTGCGCCGTTGCACTATATAATTTACTAGCGGATGTTTGGATAATAATTTTGAGTATTTCCGATCTCATAGTTTATAGCAGCATCATGACAAATTAAAGCCACAAAGAACTCTTAATAATTATCAAGAGTCAATTATTTATCTGTAAGAACACAGTTCTTTGACGAAAAGCTTACGGTAACCCTTAACCCTTAAACCCTTTTGTCATTTCAGATCACTGGTAAAATTATTTTGATTTCTTTCCTAAAAAGACCGGATATTTCAGTGTTTTCCATACTTGAATCATAATATACATATCGTTTTGTCTTTTGTATGTACCTGCAATTCAAGCGATTACACAGAAAGGAGTTGCAAGGCATAAAAGTAATTGAGGTTGTACAGCGCTGTCCTAATTAGAAACGTGAATAACTAACTGCATATGATATATTGACGAAAACACTTCTTGTGTTTAAACGTAATAGTGCAGCTCAGAGATGATGGTACCTAATAAAATTGCAATGATTTATGATGATACACCTCTTGAATCAACAGTTGTGAACGCCCACATACAACTCTGTAAATAAATTCCTTTGTTATTTGGATTTATATTAAACATCTCTTTGATATATCTGTTTTATGAAATGTGTGTATTATGCAAATATTATATCCAATTGTTTATTTCCTTTTTTTGTGTCATATCTTCCTTTTATTTCCTATTATTGTTCCGTATTTATTTACATATAAAATTAATTTTAAGTAGTGACGGGAAGTTATTATTAGATTATTTAGTTACTAGCGGCTGACGTCCTGATTGTAATAAAATCCTTGACAAATTATATACCAAAACATTCTCCATCAATTATGGCGGAAACAGTGTGAAAATCTATTTAGTAGTTTTTGAGTTTATCGCGAACAGACAGACGCAGTAGGGGACTATGTAATGATATTAAAATATTTTAACTATTTACTTCTACTGTAATGAATTTTATATTGTATCCTATAAATAATGTTTAACAGTAATTTCTTGCAACTTGAGGTGTCTTATTTTCTATATTCCTATTGTATTTTAGCTTCTATTTTAAATGTTCTTTACCTTCCTAACTTCAACTTATCTATCAAGAAAATATCGCATCTTATTATCTTCATAATTTGCAATATGCCTAGGATTCATGGAAATTTAGGTGTTTTAATTAACAAAAATAATACAGTATTTAGTGAATACTTTAAGGTCTCGACATCAACAACATGTATTCCACATACTGTCTGTTATTAAAATTTGTTCTTGGTTATGTAAATGTATAAAATATTCATATAATTTTTAACGAGGCAATTTGGCAAGAGATAAATTACTATTTGGCATAAAACACGAAATAGGTCGAGTCGTATCAAAGTTAGGTCGATGTCAAATCCTTTGATCTCGTTCGTCTTATTGGATTATATACTGTTATTTTTAGTGAAACTAAATCAATCTCTTTTGGTAAATCCATCGCTTATGCGCATACATTATTGTTTTTAAAATTTTGGTTTCATATTCAATAATTATGTTTTTTATTCCGTAAAAATGAAAAGAATATAAATGATAACCTAGTTTATACGTAATTATATGTATATTTATATCATAATAATAATATTAAAGTTAGCATGTAAGCTCTAGCCTGTAGCCTGGTAAGTCAGAAATTTCTTACTGAGGAAAATAATCACCGCGCGAATTCATGAAATGTATTTTACTCAAATTCATAATTTTATACTTTTTTCATATATTATGGTATTACAGTAATATTCGTCAAGCTCTTCACAATCAATCTTAATTGTTAATAATTTAAATTAGTAAATGTACGATCGTTCCTAAAAATTCAAATATGTGGAGATCTATCTATTCCTTGTCGTTCAAACCATCTTTCTGAGATGACCTACAATCGATATAAAGAATATTTGTTCTTAGCATTTTTTCAATATGCAAAACGAGCATATTTATTATTTAGATAAAAATAATATATTTAAAAATCAGGCTGTCAGTATGTTGATATTTGAACTGTGACGGTGAATGGGTTGCAAAATACAGTGAAACTAAAAAGAGAGAATACGATCTGATTATTTGCAAGTGTTTTAACAATTGCGAAGTATTGACCTTGATTTCCGCGTTAAATGAACCATGACGATATTTTCTAAGAATTATTGGCAAGTTTTATTGACGATGTTATTGAAGGGCGAGAATCTACGATTCGTATAAAAAATAAAAATAGAGATTTGTTCCCTTATAGTACGTATTTTCTTACTAATCTTATAAATGCGAAAGTAAGTCTATTTCTATATTAGTTACGTTTTCACGTCATGAAGTTTTTGCATACACGTCTTTAGTGGTACAGAGAAGGACAAAGTGAATTCAGGTGAAAATCCAGAAATTTGCTTTTTGTTTTGTTCTCGAGGCATACGTCAAATATACATTAACCCGAGTGAAGTTGCGAGCAAAAGCCAGTAGGATATAAATTAATATGAGATAATATTAATGACATATATTATTGAATACTTACACTCGACATTAATATATAAAATACTATATATACTTGGAAGAATACTCTGTGAATTACTACTTCACATACTGCACTTCATACATACGTATCCACATAATAATCATATGAGTTCTGTCAGGCAATTTTTTAACAGTTTAGACGTAGTATATTATAGAAGTTACTACAAATATGCAGATAATTTTATATAATTCGTGGAACTATATGCAAAATAAAATTCCAAACCAAGGTTCAGTTATTTTGGTACTCGTTGTATAATATATTATAAAGGAAATTATATTATTAATATATACATTAGAATTAATTGGATTTTATTCTGCTATTTACAGAACAAGTCACTACGTTCACTATCATCATAAGGGCAGTGTTTGAGACATTTGCGAAGTGTCCTCGGAATTTATAAAGATACATTCCTAAGATGTTACTTAACTCAAACGAAATGTAGGATCGATATAAACAAATCATCTGATTAAGAATATTTCGATTCCATTTTATATTTAACTATACGATAAATAAATGTATGTTAAAACTATTATTCGGAATATTAAATTACTTTCAAAATCTGGTAATTTGTTAATAAGTTGAAGTTGTTTTAGATTCAATGAAATGTAATACGATATTATGTAACTGTAAATTCTAAAGCGCATGGTGATACTGAATAAAAATATGTTTAAAATGATAAACACGATTATTAATTTTATTGGCTATACCTGTGGAGTTACAGATTTGGTGAAGGGTAAAAAAAACTAAAAAAATAAATAATACACTTGTATAGCAGCGTTAGTTCACATTTGAACCGGTTTCACCATATCTAAGTATAGCTCGTACACAACTTGTTACATTGAGAAAATATAATTGGAAAATTGTTGCCATACTTTTAGTTGGTAAGTTGAAATGGTTTACATTTTATGATCGATACTTGCTAAGTAACAGGGCTTAACATTATGATTTTTTGTTAACATTTTTAAAAACTCAGTTAACTGCTGTCAGTTTCCTAATCATAAATGCATTTAGAAGTGCTAACATAGTTCCATAATACGAGTATTATTGGAGTGGTTAGTATGCCATTCAAGTCTATATCGGAGTATGGGAATAGTATTCTTGCCATGAAATTAAATTAACTCTTTAAATTATCACATAGCCAAGCCAGTCCACCTTGTTTTAATGATTTTTTTGCTATGTTTCGATGTATTCTATTTCCATTCATTTGTAGAAGAATTTTCTAAAGAGTTAATAGAAAAAGTACACAGAAACGGTGATAGCTCAATTTTTTTTTCTTGAATTGACTATGCTATTGCCCTAGCAAGGTCTTAACAACTTCACTGCAATATAACGGCTCGCAAGAACATATATAAAAATTTTGATGTTAGGTGGGTCAATAAACTTATCCAATAAGCTTACGCAGATACTGTGTCAATGGGCGAAGTTCGTGTTCTGCAATTATTCGGAGTTTCTGATGAAGCAAAATATAACGATTAAACAATGGCATGATGAGGTTTTTTCCAAACTTCGTTGGATTAACTATAATTCTCAAATTGAAAATATGTCGCCAAACAGCTATAGGTTTGTTCAGTGCATCTGCATTTGAAAGTTAGTTTTCCTATATATTTCACGTGTTGATTGTGCGTAAATCTATGAAGTGTAGAAAAACTAAGACTATTATCAAAATTAGTTTATAATAAAATTCTTTTATATATTAATAAAGAAAACTATTGTTTTTATTCTGTCTTTTAGATAATGCAAATGCACTCAGTATGTTTCATCACTTAATGTAATTGTTGACAATTTTGTTGTTGCAATTCAAACTATAATAGGGCAAATTCTATTGTATTATTCCAAAGTGTTAGGAAGTGAGTGATGTCTGATATAACATGGTAGAATGCGATCTAATATCCTCTTTCAAGCGTTACCTAACTCCTACAGAGCTTCGATTGTTATTGTATAATAATGGAAAGGGTTTCAGTATACTAGTACATACTCGGTATTTATCGCACGCTTGGATCTATATCCAACTGTAATAACCCTATTCATTGTTGCCACAATGTTCTTACTATCTTATATATTATAATTATTTCGATCTACTTATATATTCTTATGAATATCGTTATATTGTTTACTAGCTTTGTTCTTTTCCTCGATTTCAGCTCCAGGTATACCACGCTGTACCACAGAGCCCACAGCATAACGTCAGGCGCAATAAAAGTTTCCGGAATAAATAAGAAATAAAACTAGGATTGGTCTAATAAACGACCGCGTTCGAATTCTGCAAACCAGCCATAAACAGTCAATTTATATGGTGCTTCATTGCCGAAAGCAGTTTGAAGGCGATTGGTACTCTGCTGAGACGTCAAACCACACTTAAAACCGTAGTTGTTCAGTTCCGTAAACTTTTAGTGCGTCTTATAATATTACTTTAATTTTCGCTTTTCGGTAAGCCTACTTTAGTCTCCATCTTTTATGGTAATTACTTCGCTCTTGGCAGTTATAATGTGATATTTGTTGTGCCAATTTTCTTACATAAACAGCCGAATTAATTCGATTAATTTTCGCTTTTGATTTGATTTCAGTTAATTTGAAACAAAAAAACATAATGATTTTCTAATGTGTGGTAGTATTATTAGTTATACTTTACTAGAAATACAGATTCTAGTATAAAGAACTTCAAGGGTACCACAGCACGGTGCCTTCATACCGACCATAAAAGGCTTTATTATTTTAGTTAAGAAAGGCTGCTGAATACTGGCACAAATTTCGCCTTAACACGTGTAGGTTTATCCACAAATTAGAGTTGCATGTCGCGTTTCACGCCTACACGGGCTCCAGTAAGAATTTCAACATAAATACAGTATGCACTGAACAGAGCGTTCTTTGTTTTATAACTAGTACTCTGAATTGGAGCACTGTATGCGCATGTTAATAACACTTCCTCATGGTTAAACTCTCACAAACAATCTACAAAGGATGAGAGTAATAAAAATCGATAAAACTGCGTTGAATATTTTTGCAAATAACAAGAATTTTTCCACTTGTATTATGGTATAGTTCTCGCCAAACTTTTGACTGTATTGAATATTTATGTGCAGGACAGAAATTTGGGTATGAATAAGTATTATATTATACTAGCGGGTCCGGAGAACATTGTTCCGCACTAATAATTAAAAAAAAGCCTTGACATATTATAGGTACAGGCTGAAAGTTTAGGCAGTAACAGTATTTATGAAGGATAGTCGTCTGCACTCGAATCTCGTTTTAAATCAATTAAAAAATAGGTCTAGAAAATACAAAAATCATACGCATTTTATTGTTCGTTTGTTGTCCGTTTTATTATCGTACGTATTATCTCTGGTGTGGTTTGCAACGACATACTATGAGGTAATTTTAGATATTTCAGTATCGTCGACCCCCCTTATTTAACATTAACAATATAATTTCGTAGGTCACACGCATATTCGCTTTAATTATATTGAGATTTTTTAATTAAAATTAACTGTATCTGTAATACAGACAACTGTCACAATAAGAACTATAGAATCTGTGCAGGCTTCTATTGAGGAGCTACACTACCTACACTGGCATATTTATTTCTACCGTAAAGCAGCGATTTTTTAAAGGGGCCACAAACACGTTTCATTCATAGTGCTGAGGGCCGCAAACTACAAATATTTAGGTCTTAAATAATTTTACTTCCGACCTACCTGTAACCAAACCTGCCCTACCTCAAATTCGGCTCTAGCGACAGACCTGACTTGGTATAACCCTTGTATTATAAGGAACCCATTGCGTTCGGATTATCTATTTAGTTTATTCAGTATGCTTATAATTTTTCTGAAGGGCACGATACTTAAAATAATTGAAAACAAAGTATAATCGGGTGGACCAACTACAAAGATTCGGCGGGACGCAGATTGAGTATAGACGCGCATTCCAGATTAAAGGATATGTTTAAAGCACATAAATTGAGTTATGAGTTTAATCATTCATTTACCTTAGATCAACCTATCGTTCTTTTGAGGTTGGTTATATGGTTACATATATTATAATAACCACTCAATATTTACTATTGCTTTAATTATTTACTAGTTTTAGCTCTCTGCTTCGTTCGTGTCAATATAGATTTGATTTGGGAGCAGTATTTTTTCGTTCTAGATAAAAGATATCTACACCATGTTATTTTCTGTATTCCTTAAAACGTGTTTCAAAATTTCATGAGTGTTGGTTCACTAATTCAGATCTGAAAACATAACAAACAAAAATTGTAACAGTTTTAAATTTTGTTAAACCTTCATAACTTTTTTAGTGAATAATGTGCTGTTATATTGTAAAATGTCTTCTTGCTGTTACGGTAAATGGTTTCATTCAAACTCTTAGACATGCAATTAAGAAATGTATTACATAAGTATTACTGATATCATATAGTTTGCTTCAAATAAAAAACAAGTTTCGTCGTGAAGTGGTAACAAGCTATGTTATAATTGTGAACAAAAAATATATTGCTCATGGTTGAGAAATTACTTGTTAGGCTATGTAGTACTAATATATTTTAAGAAACATTTCATTCTTGATCATTTGCAATTATATAGGAATCGATAAAATTATTTGATTGTGTATTAAATTTTGTTTCACGTTAATTTAAATTGAAATATTTCACTCAGACTGATAACTTGTAATTAATTATATCGTAATTCCTAAAGTCGTAATTCATCAATAGATGTTTCTACAGTACTTCAAATTCAACACTGTTCAGTAAATCTATACTAATATTATAAAGAGGTAAAATTTGTGAGTTTGTGACGTTATGATGTTGTGACGTTGTAGGGGGTAATCTCAGGAACTACTGATCCGATTTGAATAATTCTTTCAGTGTTATATAGCTCATTCATCGAGAATGGTTATAGGCTATATATCATCACGCTAAGACCAATAGGAGCGGAACACAGGTGAAAAATGTTTCAAAATCGGGATGTTTTTACTTTTGAGAACTGCTGCATGTTAGTGTATCTATACCACGCGAACGAAGTCGCAGGCAGAGGCTAGTCGTTATGTAAATTGATAAACGTCGATGTTTGAACTCAGATAATATCTACGCAGTTTCTATATCCCTATAAATCTAATATTTATTTTACATGATTTGTTCAAACGTAGTAGGGTTCATGGCAATTTATAATTATTGAACTCACCTTTGTGAACCTTAAATATATATTTTTTTATACTTAATCCGTGTTATTACATAAAAGTTAAATACGTATTGACGTAGTCCGGTGAAGCTGTTAAGACGTTGCTGGGTGAATAGCGTAGTCATTTCGAAAAAATAAAAAAATAAATACTTATTGAATACATGCTTTCAAAAAGTTTGGGTAATTTCGTATTATATGTACCGAAAGCTGCGACTCAGTTGCTGGGATTCGAACCTAAGTTCTTTGACGAAAGTAAAATTATAACAAATAAAAACTAATAAACGAATGTGTTAGAAGTCATCAGAATAGATAGAAACAAGTATTACAGTTGATTATACCAGAATAAGTTTACTCAAGTTAATAAATCTAAAACTGTAAAACTATAGACAACGTCGTGTGTCGCATATGTCACATTACATAAACGTTCATAGGCAGCGATTAGTTAAAATTCTAGCTTTCTAAAGCCCTTAAACACATATAATAAGACCTAGCGTGGGATTATATCTAGTTTCGTAATAATATTAACACCATTGACTGATTTATATCGGCCCAAGATGTGGAGCAGTGCAGTGCTGTTGGCTGCATTCCGCAATATCCTCAACAGACTCAATATCGTATACTCGTAAACCTATGATTCAATGGAACTTAGAGAATCCTACTTAAATACAGATTGCTATTTATACGTGTTTAAATATGTTTGCAAGAATAGTTAGCTAATTGATTTCACTGTAACAATAAGAGACATAATACTGTTCCACTTGAGTTATGTATAGAGAGGAAATATAACATAACCTTATTTATTTACAATTATCTATACTAATATTATAAAGAGGTAAAGTTTGTTTGAGATGTTGTGGGAGGTAATCTCAGGAACTACTGTTCCGATTTGAAATATTCTTTCAATGTTTTATAGCGTATTTATCGAAGATGGTTATAAGCTATATATCATCACGCTAAGACCAATAGGAGCGGAGCACTAATGGAGAATGTTTTAAAATCGGGGTTTTTTTCCTCTTGAGAGCTTCCGCTGTGCGTTAGCGTTAGCCCAAAGACTTATTGACAGGCTTTAGTGTCATTGATATATTATTCAAAAAGCTCGTTTTATACTGTTTTTGTACTAGAACTCGAAAAATTAATGAATCAAGGTCGAATTTCGACCAGGAGTTAATCACTAGTATTTATTATCAGTTTGTGCTCACGGATTTGTTATCGCGAAAATTATTTTACTCGTTCACTGAAACTAGTGTATTTTGTTTAGATTTATTATAAGGTGTTTTGTAATTGTAATTTTGATATTACTATTTTTTTTATGTCACAGGAGGAACGAACTGGTGGGTCACGTGATCACTACCGTCCATAGACACTAGCGACATCAGGGAAGTCTTAAGTACGTTGCCAGCCTGTATATGCGAGAGGAGGTAGGTGAAGGAAAGGGAAAGGAAGAAAGAGAAAAGGAGGTGGGTCTCAGGCACTCTCACTGACCGAACGAAACACAACAATACAATCACAGTTACTTCACGTCGGTTTTCTCTGAGAGGGCTGACACTACCCCGGACGAGCCAACCCATTCATGCTGAAACCAGTAATAGCCTCAGCGTGGCTCTACCACCTATGACTACTGTTGCTAATATCAATTTTGCAACATTTTACTGACTTAATGTTAGCAAACTAGCTATTTCACCATTCCTGCCAAATATTTATGGACAAGCTTAATCATACGTAACTCAGATTAATACTTGGAAAAATGTTCTGTTTTCAAATAAACGCGGCCAAACAATAATTATTTCAATTTTGTTTATACCTACGTAAATAATATAATATATGCCGGTGAAGATGTTCCCGCATTTGTAGTTGAGAACCAGTTAAAGGCTAAAAAACCTTTCAACAGTAAAATTGACAAATATACGTAGAAACGTGTTACCAACAAAGTTTTTTGTAAGCTTTGTTAAGCTATTGCATAGCTTCTATCACGGGCCTTGAGCGTGGAGACCGAATCCAAAAATTCCGTAACGAAAAAACCTAACACCCTCCACTCTGCCTACCATGTAGCTCGGCCGAGCGTTTGCTTAACGTATATATGGTACGACTGTACAAAGCTCGCACGGATCGAGTTTTTTTTTTTCTCGAAATGACTATGCTATTGACTCAGCAAGGTCTTAACAGCTTCACCGGACTACTAAGGCGAGCGCTTAAGGCACTCAGCCGATTTTATTTTGGCATCCAGCTCAAGGGTGCGAGGCACATCTCGGCTTGGCTGTTGCCTGTTGCATGCAAAATCACGACCTATCTTAGCTAACCTAGCTAACTATTCATATATGTATGAGTTGTTGAAACGTATATGTGTACCAAGCATATACGCCTCAACAACTCTTCCATATATTTATTATTGGAAAATTGAGAGTTTTTCAGTTCGATAAGGAAAAAAAAGTAAACCCTTCCACTTTCATGTGTAAGCGTGTAGGCGTGCACATGTATGGGGGTGATCGTGTAGTGTTGTAGCAGTGATGTATATTTGTGTGTCACCGTATCGCGCAAGCAACGCACTCAAGGGTTCCCTACCGAGTGATCGAACCTAGGCTTGAGCCGCTGCCGTGGGACGCCTAATCGAGACGAGCTGCTCCGAAATCCGACGAATACGTAATCAGCTGTTTGTGAGAAAGTATACTGGTGTATAGGTATTTATCATCTATGTACAACAGTGAATATCTGTACTCGTATAATTTGTCTACAAAGTGTTTTCCTGAATAACCTACATGTATTGTAAGATAATAAAAATATTTTGAACAATATTAACTTCTCATTTATTTAATAAAAAAAAAAATGTTTTCTTAACGGTCACCACGCTCAAAAAGTGTAACTTGAATTAATATCAAAGAAAAAAAAACAAAGGAAAAAAAATACTGCATACATAAAATAAATAAATAGTTATAATCGCATAAGTTAATAAAAAATGTTATGCAATAGCTTTACCGCGGCAGTCCCCGAGTGACACACGTATTTTTTTTTTATTTCAAGAACGGTAGGATATGTATACACTATTTTTTTTAAGTTATACTTCTTTTGGCGCGTTAGGGAAAAATGATAAGAGTAAATTTTACGATGTGCGTGCACACCGTCACAAAAACCGACACCCTGAAGTTATTACGATGCGCGTGAACGCCGTCACGAAATACAGATACCCTGAAGTTATCCTTAGTCAACATTTCGTTTCTTTGTATTTGTTGTTTGTATTTCATTGTATTAAAACTTTCAATGTATTAAATACCTTTCTTCTATTGTTAGTGTCGCTTTTTCTACAAACGTAGAATAAGGCGAAAGATATTTTTTTTGAATCAAAAAATTTAAAAAGAAGATAAAATAGATAGAAAAAAAGGAGACAGATAAATTTAAATTTTTATCTTGTTACGCCAAAGAAAACATCTAATGCGTTTATATAAGTACACACACTTTTTTTTTCTAAATGAATAAAGTGATGTAAAACATCCCCTGCAGGATCATTGGCCTCTTCCCTAAGGAAGGTTTAGCATAAACACCATGCGAGCCCACGATGTACTGGCGATTTCAAGTCTTAGAAGTCCATAATACTACGTTTTCCCACGTATGGTGTTACTACAAGAACATTTCGCAGGGTTTAGGTTTCCTCATGATGTTTTCTTTCACCGTTAGAACCTGCGGATATCGGATTGATATTTCACCGGTTTTTGAACATTACTACTTAAATTGTTATTGTATATGGAATGCATTAATGTCTCATTTCTGAAACTATTTTCCTTTTTATTCTAAAAATTAATCTATATATATAAAAGAAAGTCGTTTCAGTTACACTATTTATAACTCAAGAACGACTGTACCGATATGGCTGAAAATTGGTGGGTAGGTAGCTTAGAGCCAGGAGACGGACATATGATACTGTTTATCCCTTTCGACAGCATTCCCGTGTGACTTGACATAAAACGTCAATCACTATAAAATGTGGTATAACAAAAAATAATCAGACTTGGAGTAACAAAACGCAAATGACAGCTATGTAATGGACGTATGGATGACAATTTGATTTTTGTAAGAAATCAATATTAAAATATTTCTATTAAATAAATAACAATCATAATGTTAATGATGAAGCCATTGCCTAATTACGGTCGGCCAGATCTCTTAATTACTTTTACGTGTAATCCAAAATGGATAGAAATTATTCAATTGCTGCTTCCCGGAGAAACATCAAGTGATAGACACGACATCACAGCACGTATATTCAGGCAAAAAATTCGGTCCCTGATGAACTTCATTGTTAAACAACGCGTCTTTGGAGATACTCGATGCTGGATGTATTCAATCGAATGGCAATTTAGTAGTTCAAACGAATGTACCCCTGTTGAATTCCCAACAAAAGGAAGTTTATTATACTGTAATGAAGGCAATCGATGATGAAAATGGTGATTTATATTTCCTAGATGCCCCTGGTGGAACTGGTAAGACATTCCTCATGTCAGTAGTTTTAGCCACTAAAAATAATGAATGACTGAGTAAGCGAGCAATTTTAGCGGCTGAGAATATAGATGTAGAAGACCTGAACTACATAATTCAAAATAAGATCATTGGATCAATGCATTCATTCAAATCTATTGACTGCGTCACAAATGAAGATGAAGCCAGCTATCCAATTGAATTTTTAAACTTCTTGGATGTGCCTGGCTTACCAACGCACAATTTACGCCTAAAGGTTGGCTTCGTAGTAATCATGCTTCGAAACATAAACCAACCAAAACTGTGCAACGGCACGCGTTTGGTGGTTAGAAAAGTGATGAACAATGTAATTTACGCGACGATACTGAAAGGAAAATTAAAAAATGAGGAAGTTCTCATTCCTAAGATCTACCGATATGCCGTTTGAATTTAAAATACTTAAATTTCCGATCCGTCTTTCATTTGTCATGACCATCGACAAATCACAACGCCAATCCTTAAAAGTTTGTGGTTTGAAGCTAGAACATCCATGTTTTTCCCATGGTCAATTATATGTGGCATGTTCACGGGTCGGAAGACCATCTGCGTTGTTTGTTTTTGCCCCTGATAATAAAACAAAAAATGTGAAGAGCAACATATGTACTAAAATACAGAAACAATAATGAATGATTAATATAGGTACTTAATTTTTTTTTGTTTTTAATAATAAAAAAAAAACAGATATCTGCTTATTTATTGCCTTTAAGGCGGAACAGAGTTCGCCGGGTCAGCTAGTTAATTTATAAATTGTAAGATTGTGCCTTGGTGACAAGCTTATTTTTACATTATAATTAACGCTCGTGGAATTTCGAATGATTTGTTTTTGATAAAATAATACGACAAATTAATTAAAAGTGACCCGATCGTTCATTTATGGAACCAAGAATAAACGGTATAAATCAAATAATTTTAAATTATTCAAAACTATAAAATCTTTGTTAAAATAAGGTTTTGTAGTAAAGAGGATTGTATTTAGTCGTTGTCTAGGACGAACGTGTTTTATGAATGGTGCGTACAGCGCAAGGTGCCTTGATATGGTGGGGTCCTTTATTTATAAGGCCATAGCGCACCACCGTCGCCGGGACTGTGTTATTCGTATTCGTGTATCGTAGTGTATTTTGATACAAACATGAGGGTAAGTAGTACAGATAAGTAAACAATAGTTATATTTATACACTTCTATACAAAGGCCACACGTATATTCATAAGTGGTTTTAGTAGATACATTAAAATGTCATAGATTAATATTTGACTGCATGGATATTGCAATTTTAAGCGGTCGCTTTGGTGTTGTTTTGGCGCTGCGTGCTATTTGTTCGAATCCTACACGGTACAATTATTTATGAGATCTTCAAATAAATTGTACTTCGCCTGTAATTTACTTATAATGTCTAAATTAAGTTTATAAAACAGTAATGCGAATAATGTAATGCGGATTAGGTACTGTGTAACGTTAGACCTTACCAACATACATACAATGAATGAATAAAATATACACTTAGGCGTAGAACAATTATATGTGAGATCTGCAATCAAATTAGATATTGTAAGTAAATTTTAGGATTTGACTAAAATGGATTCTTAATATTTACATCTAACTATTACAAATTAATTATTTCTTCTTGGATGCTGTGACAAACTTTTGATTTTGAGATAAAGATTTTTGAAGTTATACTTCTTTTTGGCGGGCTAGGGAAAATGATGTGAGTAAATTTTGTGCGCACGCACATCCTCACGAAAAACCGACTCCCTGAAGTTATTACGATGAGCGCGCACACCGTCACAAAAACAGACACCCTGAAGTTAGCTATATAGTCAACATTTTGTTTCTTTGTATTTGTTGTTTGTATTAAAACTTTCAATGTATTAAATACCTTTTTTTATATTCTTAGTGTCATTTTTTCTTGGAACGTAGAATAAAGCGAAAGATAAAAAAAATTAAAAAGAAGAAAAAATAGATAGAAAAAAAATTAGATTTAAGTTTAAAAGACTTTTATCTTGTCACGCCAAAGAAGTATAACTTCTATCTAACGCATGTTCATAAGTACACACACATACTTTTTTTATACAAAAGAATTATGTTTATAACTCATTTTTGCTCGCGACTCCGTTCGCGTTAATTATAATATAATTTATTCCCTGATACCGGTACTTTTTCCCTGGATGAAAAGTGCCTTATGTTCTTATACCCCTGACAACGTGTATTCAAAATTAAATCATGATCGGTTGAATAATTAAGACTTAAAAAACAATTCATTAACAAAAAAACTTACTTTCGTAACTATAATTATTTGTACTCTCATGCCTAGTAATCGTACTATCGTTTTTTTTTAAAATATTTACCATTAAAATTATCAAGAACATACTCCTGTGTGTTTCTCAGCTGATTTTTTTCATTATTTTTTCCCTTAGTAGGTGCTAACGAGCTTTATTATCAATAAAAATTTGGAAAAGTTTTTTTTTCTTTATGGTCAAAGTTGGTTCACGAGACGATCGCTTACACATATAACTAATCACTGTACATGGATTGTATTTAAACAGGCAATAATAAATTATATATATTATGTTTTAGGTCTTGATATTTTTGGCATTAGTGAGCACTGTTGTAGCGGTGCCCGTTGGAATTGGGTTGCATGGTGGTCTGTCATATGCAGCTCCGGTCGCAGTACACGCCGCACCTGTTCTTCACGCAGCACCGGTAGCGGTTCACGCTGTGGCTGCCGAGCCCGTTGTTAGTATGGTTTTATATTAGTTTTATTAAATAATCATTTGCCATTTAATGATAGGTATAACTATTAAAACCGTTGGTAAATTCTGGTGAAATATTTTCTTGCTTATGAGTGGTGTATGCTGTGTCCAGGTGAAGCTTATTTGGATATTCGGCATGTATATAAACACCCTTTATATTCCTATTATATATTTAAACTAGCCCTAGCCCGCGACTTCGTTCGCATGGAATAGTAACACTAATACGCAGCGAAAGTTCTCAAGAGGAAAAATACCCCGATTTTTAAACATTCTTCATTGGTGCTTTGCTCCTATTGGCCTTAGCGTGATGATATATAGCTTATAACCATTCTTGATGAATGAGCTATATAACACTGAAAGAATTATTGAAATCGGACCAGTAGTTCCTGAGATTACCCCCTACAACGCCACAACGTCACAACAAACTCACAAACTTTACCTCTTTATAATATTAGTATAGATAACTAAAAAATGCGACTTTAATGTCCATCACCGCTATACTTTAATACTGTCAGTTTTTACCAGTCAACGTTAATCTCCTGTAAATCAACATATAGCCCTGTGTCGCTTTTAGGAACGCCTGACTATTGAGTTATAATTAAACGTCAACCTCAAGTAAACATTAAACTTAAATAACTTTAAGCCAAAGGACTTGACGAATATTTTTGGTTGATCATTTAATTTCCTAAAATAAATAGATAGCTTTCTATTATACGCTTATTTGTTTGGTAATACTCATTGTACCTGTTACTCCTGGTACCTGTTAATATTAATAGTAAGAGCTTAAACTTTGACAGAATATTTTTCGTCACTTTGAACATTATTTACATCGTGAATGATGAAAACAAAAAAAATGGCAGCATTTCACCGCGAAATAAATATTTACTGATTAATGAATATTGTTCTAATGCTTTTACAAAACGTGAATTCAAGCAATTTTGTGGTAATTATACCGTACTAAGAATATGAGTTTATTCTCAGTCATTAAACATAAATGAAAGTAAATTTGGGTAATTTTTTTTAAACCTAGTCCTTACCATATTGTAAAAATAATAATATCAAAGATATCAGAAAAATCATTGTTTGCAAAAGCTGCGTTACTTTTTAGGTTTTACAATATCTCATGATGTTTCATTGATATCGAGATAATATCACATTCTTAAAGTTTATTAGCATAAGAAAATGTATAAACTAAATTTTAAATACTCTACTGATTATTATATAAATAGCTAATAAAATATAAATATTTATTAAAAAGGTATTATGATGCTTTAGAATTCAACCTTTACCGCATTTACTAAGTACTGTTTATTTTAAAACATATCCATATAATGTTGTTGATTCCAGGCGTATCCAAAATACGCATTCAACTATGGAGTGAAAGACCCACATACAGGTGATGTTAAATCACAACAAGAAGAAAGGGATGGTGACGTTGTTAGAGGTATTCGAACATTTTTTATTTAAATTAAGGCTAGGTTCCGGAGAAAATAGTCTTTACTCTTTACTGGCCACAGAATGTCTAAATAAAGGTTGGAAGTCGCGAGCTTGATGTCGTTAAAACTAAGTAAATTAGTAATCGACCTGTGTTGATTTAATTTAAGGCTCGGTTTACTAAAAGGAAATAGGGACATCGGCATTTTTCTTTTTCGATATTGTGTGTTTTTAAAATAAGAATATAACATCCGTACCGAAATATGTATGTTTCTTTACATTTTAAAATGAACTAAATCCAATTTTAATCATTTATATAACATGTTGAAAATTTGAATGATCTCGAAAAATAACGTAAAATATTTATTGACTTGTAATGTCTAAATCTGGGTCTTTATGTTTTTATCTCTTAAAATCTACATAAAAAGTAAAGTAAACATTATGTAATGCATTCCAAAGACACATGCTTGCAGGTGTATATAGTACTCTTCTTTATCCAAAGCGTTAATTTAAGTGAGACAGGTTAACAGATAATATGATATACGTGTCCTATATACAGTTATTTAAATATAATGAGTGTCAATTATTCTTTAACAATAATAATTACGTTGTCAGGTAGTTACTCGTTAGTAGAACCTGACGGTTCGACACGCACCGTCGAGTACTCAGCTGATGACCACACCGGTTTCAATGCAGTTGTTCATAAGTCAGGACATGCGGTGCATCCGGTAAGTTTACATTAACGAATCCGTCTTTAACATTAGTTGCGACATGTTGGTTAATTATACATAATGTTTCTCGGAAAACTGAAGTCATGGTTTTTTTTATTTAACTGTTAAAAGTGATTCCTATAGGTGAATAATTGTTAGAGTCCGAATTATATAAAAACTGCGTATTCTGAGAAAAGAGAGATCAATACTTTTCAATATTATATGCCAAATGCAATGATATTATAACTAAATAGCTAATATAATTGGCTAAATGTATTGAAATAAAAAACATAAACGGTACATTTTGCTTGTGACGTAAAAGAGAACGAAGTGTTTTTCATTATTCACTTTAAAGAGATCTATAAAAGAAATTGCAGATTAAGTAAGGTGTATTTGACTGTTTTCGAAAGACCAACTCTTAGATTAGTGTTGAAATGGATACGACGTCGAGTTTAGAGAATATAAATACTCTTTAAATAAAATATGATTATATATTTGTATACAGATCACATCATTTTTGAACTCCTAGTAGATATTAAAATCAATACCAAATTTTGGTTCAGTTTACGTAACCGTTTTGTCCAATATAAAAAGACTTCTTCAAGCTAGTGATTTTTTAAAATAGTATCTTGGCTTCCTTACTAACTACATAACTAAGACTTTATATAGGTATGTATTAGAATTTTTGTAAATTTTTTGATCTATATTGATCGTGTTCAGTTCCCAAATATTTGAGTATATTTTTGTACAATGTACAAGATTTTTTCTTAGTATTTAATGACCAGATTTCATTGGTGTTGGATTAATAATAATCAGTGGTTGATATACAACAAAGTACACGGTTTTTTTCGTTAATATATACTTATCACCAGTGTTCCTTTTTTTTTTAAATCGTAAAACTGTATTGAATATTGTATAGATAATATAGATTATAGACGTAACCTGTATGATATATGAGGAATTGAAATGTTCGAATAAAGTCTTCCACTTGTGGATGGTATGGAAAGAAACTGTTTCAAGTTTTTAAAATATTAACACTTAGCAATAGTTGTTAAACAAACTAAAACTATTAAGATACTCAATTGGCAAACGGAGCAGATAAGGTATTTAGTTGTTTTGTTTATCTTAATACATATAAATCTCCTGTCACGATGTTTGTCCGCGATGGACTCCTAAACCGCTTAACAGATTTCGTTCAAATTTGCACGCAATATGCAGTTTGGTCCAACTTGAGAGATAAGATAGCTTAGATCTTTAATTATAGTCGCAATTTTATTTTATTGCAAATTATTTGTCTATAATTAATTGACAGTCACAATTATCTGTTAACTCCAAAAGATTCTAACAGATGTCGATACTTTTCGACTGGATTGAGTAAGTAATCAATAGATGGCACTGCTATGGTAAACCGACAACCGTGTCATATAAGCTACGATTCAATAGCATGATTACCATGTGTTAAGGATTTTTTTTAATTATTTACGCAGGACAACGTCTGCCGGGCCCGCTAGTCTCCTATATATACTCAAATATAATACTCATCTTCGGTTTACAATGAGCAGTGTTAACTAGAAAAAGATCTACTAACAAAGTACAATGTGCTTACTAATGACGTAAAAATTATGTAAGACTTATTCCATAAAGCAAAATCGTTATGAGAATTTAGAACAAGCGTTTTAGTTTACAAGAATGTAGTTTTACGTTTTCTCAGTTCTACATATGTTGTCAACTGATAGCCGGTCACCCAGTTTATCATTACTTCAATACAACTTTTCTACTATTACTGGCCGATTTGCAATTGTGAAAGTTCATAACGTGGGCTTATAAGGAAACGGGGCAAATCCAATGTTGACTTACCGAGTTGTCCATATAAAGCTTGCGGGAATTTTAAAGAAAAATGTAATAATCGATATGTTCATTTGCTTATCGGTATAAATAGTTAACTTAACGGGTACATATAAGATTCCCGTTTACACAATTGTTTTTAGGTACAAAAGTCGTAATGGAAAAATATTATGTTTTTATAATATTTGGATTAGTAATAATAATAACCACTTGCGATTCCGTCAGTATTGCAATACAAAATCTTATTAATATGATGGTAACACGTTAACTGATGGAATGACTGGCTATCAATTGCAGCTACCGAAATAAAATATAGCCGCTTGACGATGAACGGTCAACTTGAGGGTGGTAAGGTAGGCGGGGATTGAAAAAAAAACTTATCACCGTATTATGGTTTCATTTGACTGTAGGACCTGATTAGTTCGAACTTCCAGTATCCAAAATTACGTCGAGCCACGGGTTTGTGACTATGCTGTTATTGTGGCATTGTTCGCCCGTGGTTAAATTAAATTCCGTTTGCATCAGAAGACTTGTTTTCTACTCGTATAGTCGAATTTCGAATAAGCTCACTATTACACAATTACACTACAGTCATACTTACATCTCAGAATTCTGTCTGTGTTCATCGTCCACTCGAAATATTTTTGGTTTTGATTTTTTTTTTTGAATTTCTTCTATATCTTAAATACGTAGGTGGTAGAGCCACGCTGATGCTATAACAGACTTCAGCATGAATGGGTTGGCTCGTCCGGGGTAGTACCATACTCTCACTG
The DNA here is from genome assembly GCA_014332785.1 of Antheraea mylitta. Lineage (NCBI taxonomy): Eukaryota > Metazoa > Arthropoda > Insecta > Lepidoptera > Saturniidae > Antheraea > Antheraea mylitta. The sequence continues at coordinate 2,795,967 of JACEII010000019.1, forward strand.
AATACTGACGTGAAGTAACAGTGCTGGCATTGTTGCGTTTCGTTCAGTCAGTGAGAGCGTCGGAGGCCCACCTCCCTCCCCCTCCCCCCTTCCACAACAATACAGGCTGGCAACGCACTTGCGACTCTTCTGGTGTTGCTGGTGTCTATGAACGGTGGTGATCACTTAACATCAGGTGCCCGCCAGTTCCTTTGCCTCCTATGATATAAAAAAAAGAAAAAATAGAATACAAGTCAACTTGGATGAACTGTGGTGCATCTAAATACCGTTTAATAACAGAGGATGAAAAACTCTGGAAGGTTGACGTTATTATTCGAACGATTCGACAAAGTTCACGATACAACACCAATATTTTAGATTCTCATGGTCGATGAGTCATATTTTGTCTCATTGTAAATGGTTCGCAAACAGGATGTTACATATTTTACTTTCTGAAATTTGTTAGACTTAAACAATTGTGTATATTCGATACTTAGTTCATATATTTGGGACTTATTTCCAGGTGGCTGTTGCTCCGGTCGCTCACGTAGCTCCAGTAGCCCATGTGGCACCAGTCGCTCACGTGGCCCCCCTTGCACATTACGCTGCCGCACCAGCCCTCTCTTTGTCACACTACGGAATACATTAAACGACGACTTAAGATACCTAAAAAACACAGTCTAGTTTTAACTATAATTTTACCTACTACGTTATATAGAGTTAGATTGACGATGCCATTAAATAAACAAAATGCTAGAGTTCAATAGATTATTCAACTAATAAATAATTATATCTAAGTTGGTTATAATTTATTGCTGCATGTTGTTCATAAATTCTCAAAATATATATTTTTTAAATTTGATAATTATGAAAATAAAATTATTTTTTGTCAAAAGAAAAACAAATTTAAAACATGATTGCTTGATGATCACAGAAATGTTGATACATTGCAATATCTTTGTAGTTATTAGCCTAATAAATATGATTATCTGTAAAAAATACTTATACGAATGCTTGAATGATTTTGACTGTGAATATTTTGTTACTATAACTTACAACTGAAGAAAGCATCTGAAGTACAATTAACTATTATTTTTATATGAATATTTTTCTCATTTTTCTGATATACATTACTTATAAGAACTGAAAACCGTTTAACTATTGTCAAATAAGTAATATTATAATGAAATAATAACTGTCTGACTGATTGTTTTCTTATTACTTATGGATGATGCCTAAAAAGAGATGCCTAATCTATCTATCTATCTTCTTACTATAATAAAACTGTAACAACTCGAAATCTGTACATTAAATATTTTTTGAAAATTTTAATCAGGGTAGACTATGTTATCGATATAGAAGCCAAAAATAATCTTTTTACAATTTTTGTCTGTCTGTCTGTCTGTCTGTCCCTATGATCACGCATCACTCTGAAACTACTGAACCAATCTTGACGAAACTTGACATAGTGATAACTAATACTACGAGATTACATCAAATATACTTTTTGTCCCATAAAACGCAAAGGGTTCTCCAGGATAAAGGATTAAAGTCTAGAATCTAAACCCGTATTACTCTGAAAGTACTGAACCAATTTTAACGAAACTTAACACAGTAATAACTGATATTACAAGGCTACATCCAGGATACATTTTGTCCCATAAAACGCAAAGGGTTCTCCAGGATAACGAAATACAAAAATTTGTAGTTAACGTAACTAGACTTTTTTGCGACACCTTAGTACAAGAGCTGGCAACGTTGAAAGAACAAGAATTTTAGAATACCTGGTTCTTTAATATATCAATATATATTTTTTTGTATCATAGGAGGCAAACGAACAGGTGGGTCACGTGATGTTAAGTGACCACCACCCTCTATAGACACTAGCAACACCGGGGTGTCGTAAATGCGTTGCCAACCTATATATTGGAGGAGGATAAGGGAAGGCTAAGGAGAAAAGGAGAAGAGAGGTGAGCCTTCGGCACTCTTACTGACCAAACGAAACACTACGATGCAAGCACTGTTATTTCACGTCGGTTTTCTGTGAGAGGTTGGTATTAGCCCGAAAGGACACTTGGTAGCTGGTTAACGTTGTATTTTTAATGCGCATTTTGATTTATGAATAGGTTTAGGAACATTTTTTTTCAATAACTTTTAAACACAATTAAAAGCTTGAATTTATCACGTTCAGACACATTTTTCTATATACAATCATATATATACCCGTTGATATATTTAATAAATAAAAATGATAAATTTCAAACCAATTTTTTTTTTTTTGCAAAGAACAAATTTCATTTTATTAAACATTATTGATATTAAGATTTCACCATATACAATGCAACAACGATAAATGTAAATGTATGACTTGGAATTGACGCCATCTTAAATATATGCGCCGATTATCAGGCTATACGAAACCGAAATACCTTGGGCCGGAGAGGTGAAATATCTCGGCGTCACTTTAGATAAACACTTAAATTTCGATTCACACATATGTAGAGTGCGAAACAAAGCCGTTATGGTCTTGGGTCGTCTCTATCGTTTGCTTTGTCATAAGAGTAAAATGTCCCCCAGACATAAACTCACTTTATATAAAACTTGCATCCGTCCGATTATGACGTACAGTTGTTCGGTCTTTGCACATGCGCAAAATCGTATTCAAAAGTTGCAGGTTCTCAAGAACCGAGCCCTACGTAAAATCACTATTGCCCCATGATACGTCCGGAATAAGGATCTCCACGGGGACCTGGAGATGCCTTCTGTCTGGGCGTATATAAAATCACTCACACGTAGTTATTTCAAATAAGCCGCAAATCATCCCAGCCCTTTAGTGGTTTCCGCCGCGAACTATGAACCCGTACCCAACGCTGCGCAGTATAGAAGACGACCGCGACACATTTTACCGACCCTCCTGATTCAATCACGTTAGCGAAAGATCAGTACCAGCCTATCTCTTCAAACAAAGCGTGTTCACGCCCACGCCCGCATACCCACAGATCACGCCGCCGTGGTCTGGGAATAAATTTCGCTCCCGCACACCAGATTAGGCCCCGTTCGGCAACGGCTCAAACCTAAGTCCGTTCCCTCGGCGGGGAGCCCTTGAGTACTCTGCTCACGCGATACAGTGCCATAAAAGTGCTACAACATTACACACATCACCTATACACACGTGCACGCCTACACGCTTACACGCTGTTTTTCTTTTTCAGAGAAATAGACGACAAAGAGTTCTACCCTTAGTTTTCTCCATCCTATCCTGTCTTATATAGTTAAGAGAAATTTTTCCGATACAAAATACATACAGGAGTTGTTGAGGCACACATGTCCGGTACACATGCATGTTTCAATAACTTATATACGTATATCTAGATAGATAAGCTTAAGTTAGTTCAGACAGGTCGCGATTTTTGCACAAAACAGGCAACAGCCCAAGACGAGGTGTGCCGTGCACACTTGAGTTGGTCGCTCAAACATCTCAAGTCGGTTGAGTGCTTTCAGCGCTCGCCTCAATAGTACGATGAAGCTGTAAAGACCATTCCAGGTCAACAGCGTATACATTTCGAAAAAAAATATGTGTCGATAACATACGCTGCCACAATTATCGCTATCTTTATCGTGCAGCCAGTAGTACTGCACTAAACTATACCTATAGCTATATTCTATACACATATTATATTTATAGCAATAAATCGGTCTAAATATTGAGTTGAATTTGTGTGAAAGATGAAATTCTTATTATTATATCTAAATATAATAATAATAAAATTACTGCTATTCTAGCAGGGGTTAAGATTACTTTTATTTTTATTTCCAAAAAATAGCATCAAGTACATTATTGTCAATACCATAAATGTCTTTCAATAATAATTCCATTTTAATAACGTTTCAAAGTTAGTGAAAAAATACATCCTAAATTTTCAAAATCAATATTTTTGTCTGTAAAGGTACGATATACACAAATAAACGCAACTCTTACCGGCAGCTAGGTAGCCCGTTGTTCGGATGAATGTAATATATAAAACTGGCTTGATTGATTCTTTTCGGTATGGCCTCTGCCTATGTGGGTATTTTCGCCAATAACAAGTGTGACAAATACACTATATAAATTTAATGCCAAATATTTAGTGTAACAATTTAGAATAATCTATAATAGAAACATATCAACATGGATAAATTACCAAAAGGTGATAGGTACTATGTTGTGAGTGGTACAGAGATTATTTAAAAAAATATATTGGAAATATATTTAAAATACGTTTTCGAAACAGTTTATAACTCTTAGACAATAGTTTCAAGCAAGTGACAGTTGACGACGCTTCGGCGCGTTGTTTGACGCTTCGATACGGTGTTCACATATTTTTCTTTAATACAATGGAGTATAAAAAGGTTTTAATACAAGTTGAGAATAATTATGATAAAGTAATTGGTAGAGATGTTTATTTAGTTTTATGTAGGTTAGTTTTTATCTTAATTGATCCTGGTAGATGTTTTTTTTCTTCGAAATGACTACGCTATTGACCGAGCAAGGTCTTAACAGCTCCACCGGACTACAAACAACGGAGTGTTTGATGGTGCTACGAACTAGGGATGTTAAAAAATAATCGATTTTTAATTAAATCGATTTTTATTTTATTATAATCGATTTTTTATTGTCGATGTTTATTTTCATATTAATCGATTTTTTGAAAATCGATTATATAAATTACGCATTTTAATCGATTTTTATAAACATCTATGCGACGGATGAAAAAAACTCAAAATAAGTTCATTATTATTTACAATTGAAGAGTGAGATAATATGTTTGTAAAAATTTAAAATGTTTTCTAGCCGCAAAACACCTAAAAGCAGCTGGCGAAATTATTTTATAACGAAAAAGAATAATACCACAGTAATATGCATGTCCTGTTCGATAGAATGAAAAATTTTGTAGTGAAACTACAAATTTAAAAAGAACATAGAATGACAACATCCCACTGCCTTACAAGTAACATGAGTTACTTACTATATCTTATAATGATTGTTGTGGTTCTTATGACAGCCAAATACCGCTCTCTGTAAAATTAAAACTTTCAATAAAACTAAAAAGGTCTGTCATGCGAGTACAACATGTTTACTAAAAATGTCTTATGGTAAACTCGACATCGATAAGTTTACAAGACTATAAATTATTTTTGAAATTATTCAATAAAAAAAAATTCTTTAATTTTAATTTTCTCAGTCACACTATGATTAATATGAAAATTTAAAAGAGAACTTCATTGTTTTGAATTTTACAGTTAGAATTAATAATGTTGTCACTTTGTTAGGATGTTTATCATTTCATTTTTATTACGATATAATGTTTAATAGTACTGAAAATTTCTATGGTATTTAGTTTCTATATTCTTTACCTTGAAAGTTTAAAGGAACATTCACTTTTATTTTGTTTTGAACTGGTTATTTTTGATACGTATAATTTTATGTGATTCTTAATCTGATAAATTGTTATTTTAAATCTTTAGGTTTATTATAGGAATATGGAAAGCATGTCTATTTTTAAATATTATAAAAATTGATTTTTGAAAAAAATCGGGTATCACTTTTATTAAATTTTTTCGCGTTTAAAAATATAATGGAAAACAGTGATAACCAATTTGGTGCAGACGAAGTTGCACGGGTCAGCTAGTTTGTCAATAAAATTTCTTATCTTTCATGACAAGTACGTTATATCGCAATGAAAGTTGCAATAGATGCAATTATTTAAAATACATTGTATTCTTAACCATGAACTGTAATTTGTCAAAAAAAGATTTTTTTTTCGATTCATTTTAGCCGGATTTCATTTTAAACAAATAATAATCGGTAATATCACTCAGAAAGAAATGAATCACGAACACAATCATAGCAGAATTTGATATATAAAGGTTTAAAAATGTGTAAATTCTTCATTTTGATTCAATGCCTTATATATATATATTGTTTGGGCGTCAAGAATGCCATAATTCAAACCATGATGTCAAAAGGAGTATAAATAACAGGTCAATAACCTCACTATATTTTTAGTCATAACGGAGAGAACTATTACTGGAATAAATTATGAATTCGTTCGTTGTCATAAAATCCATGTATAGCTGGAACGACTTCGTTTAAATCATAAATGGAGAGACGAGGATGTTATTCTGTTATAATTAATGTCACTAGTTTGGATGGCGAAGGATTTTTTAATTTAGTGATATTTTTAAACCAAATTGAATCAAGTATTACATATGATATTAGATGGAAAAAGTGAAACAAAAAAGAATAAATAATATGTTCTATCAGTCAAAGCATATACCATTATCTTATATTGATTTCAGTGCTAAAAAAATTGTGGGAGCGAGAATCGATAAAATCTTTGAAGGAAGTTTAGACTACCTCATCGGAACTGCATTCTTTGCAATAATATATTATCCAAATTCCGAAAAAAAAATGTAATTAGTTGGAGCAAAGCCCAGGGAGTATGGTGAGTGTCGGAGGTATTCCAACTGCAGTTTCTCTAACTTAGGGACTGTCTGTCGTGAAGTATGGGCTCTAGCGTTGTCCCAAAGTGGTAGTGGGCTAGACAGATTGACTAGTCTCGGTTGTTTAGCTGTTAGCTTTCCCATCATAGTTTTTAAATGTTGAAAATGCATATTTGCCCCAATCGTCTATTCACATCTTCTTCTTCTATATTATTTTTGGTAACCAGTCTTCTATTTAGTGGACTACTACTGCATATTACAAGTTTGTTGATACAATTTTAATAAACTAACAAGATGGTGGCCATCTTGTTAGAACTTTTCTGGGAGTATTTGGGGCAACTCAGAGGCCATGATCTGTGGTATTATTTCCGATCCACTTCATTTGTGCACAATAACCAAACTATATTACGTAAAGCACCACCAACATTACACAATATAGAGCCAAATAACACATGGTTATGGAGGAGATATAAATACCACTACATGGCATTCCAAAATCCTGCCAAAAACTCTGGTCCAACCTTAGGAACTTGTAGTGCATGACACCAGCCTTCACTCGACATCATATTTTAGAGGGTTAGTTGTAAAAACACAAAAAAGAAAACTTACTTTAGTTTGTTTGGTATATTAGTGCAGACAGTAGTTTTTCCGAAACCATTATCAAGAAGCTTATGTTTCTTTCACATAAACATTTTTTTACACTAAAGTTTTATTATTTTTGTCACTCTTATTATTCTAGAATAAAAAATAGCAAACATAAAAATCAGATGTAGCTAATTCCGCAATGAAATTGAAAAAAGGTAATTTTGTTTGTATTATGTAAAATAATAGTTGTTAATTTATAGTTTTGTAAACTAAATGAGTTAATTTTAATTTGTGATTAAAAAATCATGTGTGTGATTTTCATCTATTTTTACACATATGCAATGATAAAGTAGATTCAGTGATAAGAATATTATGCTAAAATTAGTACTGCTATTTTAATTTCCTTTACAAAATATTATCAATACTCTCATGAAGACTTTATTGAACGTGCTCAAATAATAAATCTACAATATTATTTACGACGAATTTCATATGTTAGAATTTAAAATGAACAAAATATACATAAGTTTAAGAGATTACGATTACATTCCCTTTGTTCTGTTCCTATGAATCATCATATATATACATTTATATAATTATACTAGCTTTTATCGCTTTAAAGGCGTTATCCTTACTTGTTGCTGTGACATCAGTGTAAGCGGAGATTTGCAAAATTGCCTTCACCCATAAAATTACGAGTTTACCGTATATTTGTTGGTTTACCGAGTGAAAACCGCCAAAAGAATTAAGATATAAAAGGAAACCATACATGCAAAGTGTGACAGTCTTCGTTTTAAAAGTTCTACGGCTTTGTCGTGTTTGGCGTGTTTTCCAGCATTGACAATGAAATATTTTGTAAAGGTGAGCATATATAAACATTTTAAAAGCGAATTAACAAGCGCCATAGTATACAAACAACATACACAAAATAGAGGAAGATATTTTAATTAAATTAATAAAAAATGAAATATATTTAGACGGTGAATTTAAAGAATTCGTATCTTATAAGTATTTTCTTACCTTACAGAGTTTTTTGTTGATTTTGTTTTATAAAGGATCAAATTCGGCTCCACGAAAACCGAGGCATAGTTTAATTGAAGACTATGCTTATTCACATTTTATACAAGATATTGATGGTAAGAATAATCTATATTAAAAATATTTATTGTCATGTCATTTAATTTCTTTCCAAAAAAAAAGTATTTTAATAAAAAATCTTAGAAATCGTACAATAATTTGTTAAATATTTTGTTTTTCAAAATATTGTACACGGGAACTATACCTAAACAACATTTTCATTCTAGAATTATTGATATTATCTATCTAATTATACCTTTAAACCGAGCAATTCTTGTATATTCGTATATATTCAGGACCTCGGAAACGGCGTCATCTATTTCCGTGAAACTTGGTATGTAAGTAGTTTCGGAGCTAGATTTTATTCATAGAAAACTTTTTTTGACCGAGTTTTCAGGCAATGAAAAACATAGAATATTAAGGTAATTTTTGCCGCAGCTATCAAATAAAAATAGCTCGGATGGAAATCGGCTGCTTCGAAAATCCGTGTAACCCCAGTTCGAATCCGAGTGGCAGCAAAAGATATCATTTTTATTTTTTATTTTTTTGTAAAAGAAATGCTAATTTTGTGAGGGAAACCTAACAGTTTATTTTAATTTAAAAATATTTATTAAAGAACCAAGTTAGGCTCGGTCGCCCAGGTCCTGAATATAATTAGTGATAATAGCAATCAGTAAACATGATTGTACAATGCCAATATCGTGGTCTCTGCAACCATCTGCAACCGACTGGTGACCAGAGATTTTTTTTTGAACCAACTCTGCGTTGTTAGCCTGACGAACCCTCACAATTTCAACGGTCTTTTACAGCGAGTACTATGCCGATAATCTAAAGGTTGCTAAAATGACCAAACTTTCTTGGCTTGTGTCGCGAATGTGGGGATTGTTTTTTAATGTAGGAAAATTAATAAGCTAATGTTGATAAGCACAGAGTTCACAAACCACGTGTACTTCCGCAAGAGAGAGAAAAAAAGAGAACAGTAATAATACATCGACGATCTTTGCTGTTGTGTCGGCTCGCAAGCATCTCATATTGGAAATACATTAACTGGTCTTAAAACACGACAGGATAAAAAATAGTCATCGTGTGAAGTGTATTGCTATGAGCCTGATGGTCACGATCACCATGTTTGAGTATTGAGTATATATTTGCTTATGGCTATCACACCTGAGATGCCTTTGTACCGGGATAGCTATTCAATATTCCATTCATATTTGCAGGAGTCCCTGGTACGTACCGTTTCGGTTATGATATTAGAGATTCCCAGACAGGGAATATTCAGTATCGAGGAGAAGAGCGGTATCCAAACGGTACAGTGCTTGGAGAGTATCAATATGTAGATCCGTCGGGGACAACAAAGCACTACCGATACGTCGCCGATAAAGAAGGATACAGGTAAAAATTACACTTTCTTTAGTCACCCTATAGGGATGAGGGACAAGCGCTTGCCTTACATATGTTTCAGGTGCTGGTTTGTGGGAATAAAGTTGTTTGTTAGATCACAATAATTATTTTTTTATATCATAAGAGGCAAACGTATTGGTGAGTCACCTGATCTTAAGTGACAACCATCGTCCATAGACATTAGCAACACCAGGGTAATCGGAAGTGCGTTGCCAGCCTGTGTGTGGGGGAGGAAAGAGGGATGGAGAAAGGGAAGAACAGGGGGAAGGGAGGTGGTCCTCCGACGCTCTCACTGACTGAACGAAACGCAACAATGCAAGCACTGTTACTTCGCGTCGGTGTTCTATGAGAGGGTGGTATTACCCCGGACGAGCCAACCTATTCATGTTGAAACCAGTAATAACTTCAGCGTGGCTCTACCACCTTCATTTAAAAAATATATATGCGCATATATATATAAAAATTTGAAGTCATATATCAAATAACATTTAATATATAATAATTGTTACAATATAAGATAATAATATAAAAGTTTGAAGAATTTATAATATAATAATGTTGTTTGTTTTTGAAGTGGATACTTCTTTAGCCTATTAGGCTTTGGAACTCGATGAAACGAAAAACTAAATTAAAAAGAGGTAAAAGTATACACCTTAGGTTTAACGTGCGAGACTATGAGAAAGAATATATTATACAGTGTTTTTTTTTATATTTGTTCTATGTTGTACTACTTATATGTGTATATTAAGCCTTGAGGAAATGGCATAACTTACGTGGTGTACTGTTCACGTGTACTTTTTGCAGAAATCTTTTATCATTTATTGTAGTGAACCAAAACTTAAAAATAATAAACGCAAATGAAACAGTATGCCACATCTAGTATATATTAATTTGTTAGATTTGTAAGTTTGTCTGAAGACTGAATAAAAGTTTCGAATGTGAGTTTTGCTATTGATTATTGGCAGGAGGTTTGTTTGATACGTGTTTCGTAATATAAAAGTGAAATAGTAGTGATCTCCACTAGTATGATTGAAATCAAGTTATATATAGAAACTTTTTTCATCTTTGCGTTTCAGTATTAGTTAATGCATATATTCAGATAATTTTTCTGTATTTTCTTTACGACAAAAAAGGTCGTTATGGGATGGTTCTTTTTTGGTATTCGAATTATATCATGTTTCTTTCCTTTTCTCTAACAAGGTACTTCTTGTACAACGTTTAATAAGTTTAATTCTCTTGTTGGAAATAATTAATTTCTAAATAGTTTATAACTTCTTCAATATGATAAATAAATATGTTAATATATAATTTATATTCACAATACACTAAACAATAGGTGTAATACACACTGTGGCGGCACGCTTAAGTATGTCGTAATTCGGAAATAACTGAGGTATATCAAGTACTAGTTTCTTCCTATTACTTCATTCGCATTAATATAGGCTTGGCCTATCCTTTGGGAACCTTTTTATACCTCTAACAGCGTCGTACAAATTTTATAATCATCGATCGAGTGATTAAGACATAAAATTCTAACAAACAAACAAACCCATATTTGTATTTATTATATTAGTTAGGATTTACGGCGAGATGGAACAGTGACTGGATCATGACCACAGAACATATTGTAATACATTAGTCACCATTTGGTCTGGAATTTTTCAATTGACATTTTCACATTGCGTACTGTTGTCGGTAGATTGATGGTCGATGATACACGTGAACAATACATGCTTATGACGCTTTCTGTTGAGGATTCGTAATACACAGGCATAAATGTAGGTACAAAAACATATATGTGTAACGCTCGTACCAGAGCTAGTATTACGTATTACGAACACTGTATAATGTATTCTATCTTATTCTCTCTCACGTTTAATTTTATGGATGTTTATGTTTGTCTCTTTTTAAAGTCACCTATTTGTTTCATTGAATTTCAATTCACTACAAAAGCAACCGATTTCCGTCAAATGGGATAACCATCTTAATATGACTAGTAATAATTGTGTGAGTAAATGAAACGCTGATAATCATTGCGGGTTGTGATTAATTAAATCTTATATTTTTATAAGATTTTTCTTCTTTCAGAGTATCTGAAGTCAAATACGATAATTATCAAACTATAGTGGAACCATTTCGACCATATGATCAATCAGTTGAATCTTCCATTACTTGGACTCGACCAGCGAATCCAAAGAAAAAGAAACCTATGAATACTCTTTTAGATAAAATGCAGGTTCATAAAAGACCGCAAGAATTTAATCTGACAGGACCTCCTAGCTTATACGTAGAATACTAATTGTCATTATTTACGTTAGATGTCAAAATAAATAAAGATTATTTATTATTGGTTTATTTATTTTTGTGACAAAATAGCATCCATTTGTGGTCTAAAAGATCATTGTATTTCAATTGATAATGAAACGAATATTGTATAATCTTCAAAGCCTTATCATAATACTATTTGTATTACTTTTGGTTATGGAAAAAGTATCTTGTAAGTAACATTTAAGAGTTTTGGATCAAATAATATATTAGATTTCCCCTGTAATTTTAGCTCCTTATTTTTGTAATTACCTAATACCCGTACTTCTATCTTGTGATAATAGATTTGCTTATTCAAGGAACCTAAGTGAGTTATCTGAATGAATAGTGGGCTATCTTTTAAATATTTTAATACATATTTGCCATTATTATTTAACCTTTATAACCGTTTATTGACTCTAAGTAGTCTCTGTTAAATTTTATGATTATTGCTTGATTGCTATGTAAAGTCGTAATGATACGCAGCTTACCATGATGTGGTCTAAGGTGGTGAACAAGCTAAGCGTTGAAGGGGATCTCACCTTAACTATATCTACCGGACATGCTAACATTTGTAGATGCTTGGCAGCAGATTTTTGACTTCATTACGATGTTTGTCGTCACCGAAAGTTCCAGTTCATTCGACAAAAAACGAAACTACGTTGTTCGATGAGGTATCTTAACATTCTGATAAATGTGTCATCGCTTTAAAAGTTGCAATTCTGAACATTCCCCTATTTTCTAAGTAAAATATTGTCAAAATCGGTTCAGTTACTTTGGAGATTAGTTTGAACAAATAACAGGCTCTTCAATGTTATTAATAGGTATATATATAATAAATATATATAGATAAAAACGTAAAATTTGTTATTATCATTTTTGATGTCGTTAGTTTCTCGTAAATTATCTATTTTATGCGCATGAGATATATAATACAAATTTGGAAACCAGTGGATAATTGTTTGTTAATAGTGATAGATACTTAATAATACGTTGTGAATTTTATGCCACTAATTCAGTCTACGTCTTAAAACTGTTAATAAAAATCAAGAAATTATTGTGCTACTAATTATCTAATACTGTAGGTTTGCCAATATTAAAAGCTAATTCAGAATACAGTCCACATACGAAAGATGAAAAACATTACCCTAATGGAACTTTCGTTGGTAAATACTCGTATGTAGACGACAAAGGAAATCCAGTGCATGTTAAATACTATGCAGATGACTCTAGTTATGGGTAAGAAATAATACTTTTGTAGATCGTTTTCAATATATATATTATTTATTGGGTAACAAGGAAATCCTCTAACAAAAGAAAGAGACCTTATCTAGGTTCACATTATTATAAAAATGTAACTAGACTTAGTACTATGTTACAATAATGAAAACAGTAAAAATGAAATGATTATTTATGTATGTATGTACATATGTATGGGTATTCTTATTAATCTTCAATATATATGTTTTTTGTACTTTTTTTTATTATTAAAACAAAGACTACACATGAATAAAATAAAACTTAAAATAATTCTTTTATAAATAAACAAAAACCTCAAGTACTGTATCTACCGTTTGTAAGTGCTTAATAAAATATATACAAAAGATTATTGGCCTTAATTTATTTGTTATTTTTTTTTAACTTTTCTACAATTTTTACGCAGATTTTTATAAAACTGTCTCTAGTGTTTTTGCTACTTATTAAATTTTTGAGTTCATTTTTGCATACTGTGATTCCAAGTTCAACTTCTAATTCAGTTCTAGATATATACAGTGAGTACTGTCTCGGAGTCGTAAAGGGATATGGAAATTCATCACTTATGGAACGATTTAAATACGTAATATTATTAGAATTTATTAAAGTTGATAAAACTTAGTAAATCTTTCACGTACAACTTCCTTTTTTAAGCATAAATCTTTGGTATCCTCTTATATATTGGATAATATTATAATTGGGTATAGACTTTTCTAGTATATATAATCACGCAGATGATTTTTTGATGTAGCTCATAACGTTCGGGAGACGTTTCTAATAAAATGGTCAAAAAATATTTTTACTAATTTCAAATATATCAATATCTCTTCACTTTAATATGTATGTATTACTCATACCCCAACATTGTCTAAGAGAAATTCATAGGTAAAGCTGTATTAAAATCCGTTACGTAATTCAAAAAACCAAGAGTACACTTGCAGATAAACAGGTCGACGTGGACACTGAATTTATTTTGTAGTTTTATTAATTATACTATGTTACACTATTTTACGTTATAATAGATTGTCAAATGTAATAATAGTTTTAAATAACTTTTCAGGGTTGAATTGAAAAGTGTTAAAGTTTTAGAATCTAGCACCAATGAACCCTTGTTGCAAGCTACTGCCTTGGATATACTCGGGAACAAGCTCGAGCCTTTTAAAGTAGCATCAGACATGTTGAAGATAAATTATCGTATTCTAGAAAATGAAGCTCTTAGTCCCTATAAATATTTGAAAAAAGAAGTAGATAAAATAAAGACTTCGAAAGGAGATGAACCGAGTTCTGATTATGAAGTTTTTTATCAAAAAGAATTAAGTGGTCCTAAGAAATGCAGCAAAGATAAAGTCAGGGTATTCTTTGACAAGAAGAAAAGATGGGCTTGAAATGTAAACAAAGAGCCTCATACTTCTCATTGTAATATTTGATACTATGTTTGTTTTAGATAGACTAATAAAATTAATAGATTGTTATTTTATTGAATTATTTCTTAATTTAATACATAATTTATTACATTACATTAATTTAATACACATAAAAGTATTTGATGGTAAGGCTTAGATTTTATATGATTTGGAATATATTTTTACTTTTCCTGGATAAATTTTGTTTCATTACTATATTTTTAAGTATGTTATAGATTTATTTAAATCATTTATATTATACATTCTATTAAATATTTTTCAATCAGATTTCAACCATTTTATGAGATATTTATAAAAAATATTATGATGTGTTTAATTTATTAAAACCTTCTCGATAATATATTTTTTCATCTGAAGAGCTTATGTGAAATGTTTGAACTTCTTGTAAGAAGTATGATCTCAATAATATAATGCAATTAATAACAATGCTCATATAGAAGATGTATATCGAAGTGATATATTCTAAATCTCACATGTTTATCGAGAATTTTGTTACCATCATTATCTTGTGTCTCCTTACCAATTTACGTATTTTAAAGAATGAAATTATTAAAATGTTCTTAAAAGAAAATCGGGTTAACGTACATTTGTATATAATAAACCAGTTACCAGCTGCGGCTTTTTACAGATGAACTAATCAAGAAACTAAAACCAAATCTTGCATTTACAATACGAAATAGTTAAGAAAAAAAATGTTTCTCAATAACTGAAACGTCAATTGAAAAACTGAATGTTAATTTAGTCATTATTTTTAAATATTTCCCTACTTTACTGTCTCACTCACTAACTATTTTATATGAAGATTTTTCAATTTTCCATACGATATTTCGAACATTTTACCCCGTAAAAAGTATCCAAACAGATGCAGTCATTCTGAAGTGCTGGACTTACATACATTTGACAATCGATTTTGATTTATATATGACACAGATATTTATACAATTTACTTATATAGAGTTTTTTTGTAATAACTGGGAGGTATTACGTCATTAATACATGAACAATATAAATCTAAGTTAAATAACTGTTTTATAGACCGTGTTACATTTATATTCTGTTTGCTCACTCATGCTAATGAGCGGATCGCTGTTGTGTTTTAGGCATGTACTGTATGTAGGAATTATTGATAGCGAAAGTATTCTACGTTGCTTCTCTTATTATTATAGCCGTGTAGTGAACACTTATTGGAATTGCATCCGGACTGGCGTATGACGAAACAATTATGCTAAACGAATACTAACTATTATAGTGGATTGCTCTACATTGTTGTATGTGAACGTCGAGTTATATGAATTGCATAAAAGAACTACTTAACATATGTATTTAGGTAGCTTGTAGGTGGTAGAGCCATGCTGAAGTTATTACTGCCTTCAGTAAGAATGGGTCAGCTTGTCCGGGGTAGTACCACCCTCTCATAGAAAACCGACGTGAAGTAACAGTGCTTGCATTATTGCGTTTCGTTCGGTCACTGAGAGCGCCAAAGGCCCATCTATCCTCTCCCTCCCCCTCGTCCCCAACACAGGCTGGCAACGCACTTGCGATTCACTGGTGTTGCAATAGGCGGACGTGATCACTTCCAATCAAGTGATCCACCTGTTTGTCTGCCTCCTAATAAAAAAAAGATTAGATTTATTATCACACTAAATTTTTCAAACACAAACGATGTGTGCGTAATTGTAGACAATTTAATTCCATTAAATAATAAAGTAGCAGACAACGCTGCAGTATACCTTACATTGAATGGTCACTGAAGTGTATGGCTATTAAACCTAACAAGAAAGCAATTCTGAGGTTAATTATAATCAATTGACTATGTTGACTAATGCTGGTAGTCAACCATTCTTCTAATCTGAACAGTAACACGAGCATTGTTGCTCTGCGATAGAAATGCCTATGTATATCTGTAATGCTCCAAACATGCACAGGTCCTCTACAAATTATTAAAACGCTCTTATGAAAGGACTCGCTAAATAATTGAGTAATTGACCATTTAGTTTGAAAGACATACTGAAAGCCGTTTCCATCTTTAACCGACACAGAACCGTTGGGACACAATGTAGGTTTCTCTAAATGAAAAATTCGAAAAAAATTGCCTATTGAGTCAACTTATGGTTAAGAGCTCTGTATTTTAGTAATAACATTTTCCTATCTAAATAAAAAAAAAGAATTAAGTACTACTACTCGATTGTTACATTTTTTTAAATTATACTTACGAGAAGCATAATAATATAAATTTCGATATGTAATAGCGTAGTTATAATTTTCTCTGATAAGACGAACCAATTCTTATGTTTATTATGAAGATATATATGTATTCAAGTTTGAACAAACTTAAGATATAATTAAAGATAATTCTTTAACTGCTTTCACCGAAAGGTTCATACTATCCATAAGAATAAAATTGTAGTAAGAAGCGTGTCCTAAACAGGGTAAATTGAAAAAGATCGGTTTTGCAAAACCTACGAAGCTGTTGCAGACATGTAATACCAATACTTTAGCTGGTTGCTTCGTGATTATGTTATGGAGGCAAACTGTTACCGCCATTGTCACATAATTAGGCGTTCGAGGAAAGTGGGCTACCGATAGAGTACTCGTCGGTTCTTTCGTAATGTTTCTCGCGGGTTAGTGACATATTGAAAACTAAATTACAATTTAACGTAAAACTGACCGTGGTCTTGAGTACATAATGATTTCACAAAAATTTTGCGGACACTTCTCACATTAGCAATACATTTACATAAAAATTAGTGTATAGTGTATTTTGTAGTTTCTAATCCTGTTTAATGTGTGCATTACACTAAAATGCAGTTCTTTTAACGTTTTTAGTTTACAATTTCACTAGAACCTTATCTATTGTTAAGCGATAATGTGACTTAAGAGAGAAACCACTAAAACTGGAGGTTGGAGCAACTCCCAATTGATAAATACGGAACACTTATACAGGGGCGGGTAATTGTTTTTTTGATTGTATTAAACCACAATATCACGGTCTCATGATTTACTGCATTCGATGCTTAGACTTATTGTAGTAATCGAGCTTATGTTAATCAACGTGGTGTACGATAACGACCACTGAACTAACCTCAAAAGTTCTATCTCTATTACTTATAGCTCAGTTAATATAATATAAATAGTTGAAACTATATGAACAAAAATCAATTAGCAAATCTATGTATAATTCGATGAAGTATGTGAACGATGGTAATGTCTGGAATTGACTCCTCTCTGTGCATCCACTAAAAGTTATTGTATGGTGTATTGGAAATATATGTAAAAAAATGTACCCGATCGAGTTTCTTGCCGGTTCTTCTCGATGGCTGGGTTGTTTTCCGAACCAGTGATAGTTTTTGACGTTCATAAGCGCCATATTAGGGCCTAAACTGAATAAAGTATTTTTGATTTTGATTTTGAAGCTATAAGGGCTTGTCATTGTGAGCAATTATTGTTATTATTTTACTTAATTATTAACTATTAGCCTCTGCCCGCGACTTCGTTCGCGTGGAAAAGGTACTTTGGGCTAATGCTAATACGCAGCGGAAACTCTCAAAAGGAAAAAATCCGATTTTACAACATTCTTCATTGGTGCTCCGCTCCTATTAGTCTTAGTGTAATGATATATAGTCTATAACCTTCCTCGATAAATGAGCTACATAACACTGCATTTTTCAAATCACACTAGTAGTTCATGAGATTACCTTCTACAACGTCAAAAACGCAAAAACTTTACGTCTTTATGAGTATAGATAAGTTTTAACACAAAAAAAAAAAGAAAAATTATTTTCAATACTTTCACTTACCACCACTGAAGTTCATCATAATTATTTCGGTAGTTTTAAGCTGAAAATAATAATAGTTGTGTTAATGTGAGTTAAGTAATCTATCAAAAATACTGGTAGTAGTCGTAACTGACCGTCAGGTCAACATCGACAGTCGGTTCGAAAACAAAACTCAAATCGTAAGTAAAAGATAATATGAGTAGTAAAATAACCTGAATTAAATATAGCGTTGAAATATTCCCTTGTAGATAAAAGTTTAAATTTATATTAAATTAATTAGATTAAATAAAATAAAAATAATGTAAATTTCGTTCAGTAAGTATAACAAATATGTACGTATTGTTCAAGTAATAGGGATTTAGTAATTAACTTCAAAACTCAAGTATTTTTTCAAAGAATAGGTGGGCTTGAGGCTTACCCACCACCGTACTATCATCCACATATAAATTGACCGTAAGTATTACTAACAACATTCGAAGCACAGTCTTTGGTGAGAGTGTTTCATAAAATTTTACTCTTTTCACATTCATAGAGTCCAGTGGACGTGTCTTAAAAAAGTCAATATAATTAGTGTACCTATTTATCTAAAACAAAATGTTTTTTAAGGTAAGATCGTGTAATAAGTTAAGATTATAGGTCCGGGATTATTTGGGTATTTGAAAAATCAAAAAAAAAAATCAGTGTAAATTTAACATATACCATGTTTTAAGTATATTAAACAATTTCAATTAAATATACCTAATTTATATTTTTATTGCAAACAGATTAGTAATTTAATATGAAATAATATTATTAGAATTAGGGTCAATTGTACGGGTACTATGTTTCGGATGCTTACAATTTTTAATATGTTTCACCATAATTACAGCAGAGTATCAAGAAATTTATATAATTATAAAATTAAATTAAGTAGTCGTATACAACAGATGCAGTTTTACAGCAAATCGTGATGTTAATTAATAAATATATATATAACACATCAATGAATACGACAAAAAATAAATGTAAGCAAAAAATATCGTTACGGCTTTAATATGTTCCGCGAGTGAAGTGCGGCGCTACGGAAAGAAATTAGTGAATATTTTACCACTTTAATTAAACATTATGTCTAATTGTAGGAAGAACGTTTATATTATAATACGGAAACTACGTGGTTGGGAAAAATTTCCATCAATGTTTATTATCTGTGTGTTCAAAGAATGTAATATTGATAAATATATTAGAGCCTGGTTACAGATACTTATACAAATTAGTGGTCGTCCAGTGGTGAGAATTCGACCATAATAAGGGACACAAACATTTCTTCATGTGTTGATGTATAGATTATTATCTGAATTGAATATTGTATTAAAAATAGAAGTAAAGAGTATGACGAATAAAAGTTAATAAATAAAGGCCATGGCATGCGAAAAGATCCTAATTTTGTTTATGGATACCACTAAAACACATAAATATCTAACAAACAAAACAAAAAACAGGTCGACTTTAATTCACATTTTCTTTTTAAATGGTTTTGTTTACAGTTCAATAATCCTTGTTTTGCATCACATAACTCCTACAGAATAAGTTTACAAAGTTAATGTTATTTAATATATTGTAATGTATTACGAGAGGAAAGTCAAAGCTAATAACAAAGCAAAAGAAAATCATGTACGTAACAATTGTAATCTTGAAAGTGTTTGTGGGAAATTGCGTGTAAAACATCATTGTTTGAACGGTTCATTGGTGGTTAGACGACGTGTGACGATACATACTTAAGCATAACCTAGACAAGTTCTTACATTACCTGGGTCTTGATTTGGTACGTCGTTAAGAAGACCGAGATAGTCGGCTAAGTTTGGTTTTGTATAGCGTTATCTTTCTCTAACGCAATCATTAACGCTGTGTGACAGAGAGAACGCTTTACAAAACTGAAGCAAGTCGACCTTAGCCGGACATCTCACTCTTATCCCCGACGTATTAAATCAAATAGCGAATACTATAAATATCTTATGTGTGTAAGAGATAACACAAAATGTGATCGTACATTTGTTTAGCTCATGAACGTTATTTGTCCACAGTGATGTTTGTGAATGACAATTAAATCCAAATCCATAATGTAGAAATCAAATATTGTATAAAACGTGTCGAATAGAATATTCGCATGATTGAAAATTACGTAGTATTATGTAGTTTGATGTATATTTATTAAATGATACATTGTAAGTTAATTGGGATCGGAAATCCATTGCATTTACAGTGTATTTTAACAAGAATCACTATAATCGGAAGTAAAACTGATTACATTTGTGTCTGTGAAGTTGGCATATAAAGATATCGGAAATGTGAAACAAAAATATTACATTTTTATAAATCTGCATAGTTATTATATAACATGCAGACTCGAATTATTATTTGTTACAGGTTGGTTTAGGTTGTAATAATTTTATCAGGTTACGTAAGAATGATAGTGTTATTATATTGATTACCTATAAGGAACTAAATATTTCATAATACTTAACAATTTAAACTACATCGTAACCGTACTTCGTATTTCGTATTTATAATTTTAGAAAAATTGCTATTAGGAAAGGCGCCATTTAGTTTTTGGTTTTTATTGATCTTAATTTAGACTATTTCAAATTTCCTATTTTCGTTTTGAGTTTGCCATTAATTCTATTTTTTTTGTGAATAGGTTATGTTTCTAGTACGATGGGATTGATTAAAATTGAATTACATAAAAGAATCATTATTTAACATTACTCACATTATAACAATATTTAGAAATGTATCTATTAGAGATTATATTTTTATTACTTATGTTAAATTAATTTTCATTTTACAATTTAAAAAATCGCATATCTCATATATAACAATTTTTTTCTTATTGATTTATAGTTGGCGTTTGTAGTTTTAACCTTGGCAGCTTGCGTGTGCGCGCGTCTGTATGCTTATTACCCACCAAAGCACTCAGACCTGCATTCGGCACACACCTACGATCATCCTGCAGAGTATCCCCACTATGAGCATCATCATCATATATCTGAGGACGAACCCATTGATTATTATGTAAGTATTTCTTTTTAATAAACCCAGTTTATAATATAATAAAATGGTATTCACTTTGTAAATCTCTACATCAGGCGGAGTAGCTTACTTTATCCCGTTTATTAATCTCATATTATAGAATTTGAGTCGCTTTAAAAAATCGCTAGAGATAGACATCTACTACGATCCGAAGGCCGGCAACGCACTTTCAAGTCCCCCGGTGTTGCCGATGTTTATGGATGGCGATGATCATTTACCATTGGATGATCCACCTGCTTGTTTGCCACCTATAATAAACAAAAAAAAAAAAGAAAAAAGACCATTATAAGATATTTTAGGTTTATTTTTGTGGTGTAAATATACGAAAAAAATTAATTATATTTAATATTAAGTTGTAGCGTACTTACATTGTACTTGTTTTGCTCGTATGTTGTATATTGTACCTTTTATGTCCACAAAATCAAGTTAAAAAACTGTATTATTTGAAGTGAATATATTTTTGTTTGATATTCAACAGCGTTCTTTATACTTTTTGTAATGTAAGTGTAATCATTGTAGTGAATATGGCTAACTGCAAAACTTCTAAGACTTCTTTTAATGTCAATATATTGTTTAATGCTAGTCTAATATTGACACACTCAAATAATTATAGTGTGCCATAATTTAACGAAAGTTTCAATTACAATAGAATTACGTAAACATAGACAATACAAATATAACAAATTCTAACAACAAACTATTGTATTAGCAGGTACAATTGACTTATATAATATAACGTAATTATGCTGTAAATTACACGTATCGTAAACTTTACAACATCATAAATATGTTTTATATCACAATTTAAACATAATAGAAGTATCTTATATAATTTTTATTAGGGTATAATCAATCAAAGGTTTGTTACGAAAGCATTACCGTAGTACTTCAGTTACTACGGTTCGATCTGTGGTATATGATTTAATTTCATATTAGTTTTTTTTTATCAATATAACTTAGCACTCGATCAAGGTTTTGTATGTCAATAATGTGCTATAAAATAATAGCCATATATAGTCATCGTTATGGCTACACCATGAAAGTACTTTATCTACTATGGCTACTTTTTTTGAGTCGTTGAGGTAATTTTAAGTGAACACAATTAGAAAAACAATATTATTTTCAAAAATAATTTTAGAATTATGAAATTTGATGGATGATCTCCGAATAATTACTGTGTACTTATTCAAGTAATGCTATTCACTTAATTAAAGCGGTAGTGAATTATTTAGCATTTTAATTATTGGAACTGAAGTAACATTTCCAATATCGGCTTTGATTGTCACCGTATTTTATTGATATTCATTGAGAATCAAATAACAATTAACAAATGTGTTTTATAGCTTTTTTTTCATTCTTTCAGGCGTATCCGAAGTATGTATTCAAATATGGCGTGAACGACTTTCACACTGGTGATATTAAAACACACCACGAGAGTCGGGACGGAGATGTTGTAAAAGGTAAATATTATAAATTATACAAATAAATTATCCTTAATATTTTTATTTGTGATAGAGCCACGCTGAAGCTATTATTGCTTTTCGCATGAATGGGTCGGCCCGCCCGGGGTAGTACTATCCTCTCACAGAAAACCGTCGTGAAGTAACAGTACTTGCACTGTTGTGTTTCGTTCGGTCAGTGAGAACGTTGGAATCCCATTTCCCATCTCCTCTCCTCATCGCCAATTTTCCCCATCC
Organism: Antheraea mylitta; assembly: GCA_014332785.1. NCBI lineage: Eukaryota > Metazoa > Arthropoda > Insecta > Lepidoptera > Saturniidae > Antheraea > Antheraea mylitta. Next base: position 2,819,016 of record JACEII010000019.1, read on the forward strand.
TCCCAAAACACAGGCTGGCAACGCACTTGCGACTTCCCTAGTCTTGTTAGTGTCTATGGACGGCGGTGATCGCTTAACATCAGGTGACCCGCTTATTCGTTTGCCTCCTATATAACATAAAAAAAAAAACAATATTAGAAATGCTAAAGTGAGTTTGTTTTTTGTTACGTCTTCATGCTTTAATTACTTTACCGATTATTCTAAAATTGCTTATATGTTGTTAGTGTTAATGAAGAGAATATAGAGTACCGTTAATACAGAAAAAAAATCTAAGACATAATTGAAACCCAATACGAGTGAAGCCGCGTATAAAAGTTAGTAGGATATAATATAGATGGTTACATAAATAATCAAATTTAGAAAAATGAATAATACATCTTTATTTATTCTATAGAGTGAAACATTTATACAAAGAAAAGATAAACCTTTGTATTATAATTTAACAATATTAACTTAAACTCATCGACGGGTTTCTTCTCGCTCGCCCTCTGTTGTTTGGGGCGTGCGGGGGTCAGCATCAGGGTTAACTCATCGAAGAGTAACTAGTTATAGGTCTATCTCTAGCAGATGATCCAAATAGCATTGTAGCGGCACTTTCGTAGGTGGTTCACAAGACCGATCCGAGAACGGATCGTTCGGCCACAAATTCGGCATTTATGTACATCTGTGCCCCCAGGTGGACGGGGTTAGGAGGCCTGCTCGTGACGCCTCATACGTTTTTCAAGAGTAACTAACTACACTGTAAATATACTTAATACATAAAACTATATGTACCATTTTGTAAAACGCGTGAATGCACAGGCTTAATACTGAAAAGATGACTTATAGTCATTCCACTACTAATTAATTTATTGGTAGATTAATTCGAAAAAATAAAAAAATGGGTCAAGGTATAAAATGTACGTTGAAAATTGTCAACATTTTATATCATTAGTGAGTCAAATATGTATATATACATGTGTGTCTTACTAATGAATACATTTATGAATAGTTTTGTGAACTCGGTTAGCTTAGTTCAATACGCACTTGTTGCAATAAAGGCAATAGCACAAGCCGAGGCTGCCTATTGGGACCTTATGCTAGTTTTTTTAATATCATAAGAGGCAAAGGAACAGGTTGGTCACTTGGTATTAAGTGATAACCACCGTCCATAGACACTTGCAAGACCAAGTAAGTCGTAAGTGCGTTGACAGCCTGTGTTTGGGGGAGGGTGACTGAGGAAGGGGGACGGGCAGGTGTACCTCCGGCGCTCTTATTGACCGAACAAAACGCAACAATGCAAACACTATAACTTCACGTCGGTTTTCTGTGAGAGGGTGGTACTTCCCCAGGTAAGCCGACCCATTCATGCTGAAACGAGTAATAGCTTCAACGTGGCTCTACCACCTACAGTTGTCACTCGGCTAAGCACCATAAACTCTTGGCAAGATAAGCTCTTCAGGCAAACAGTGGATAGTCAGTTTGAAAAAAAATTGGTAATATATATGTTTTTTTTTTTTTAATTTTCCAGGCCAGTACACAGTTGTTGAGCCTGATGGCTCGATCCGTACTGTCGACTACACGGCTGATAAGCACAATGGTTTCAATGCCGTCGTGCACCGGACTGCTCCCATAACACAGGAAGAAGCTGCCCATCTTCACCATTTACATTAATAGCTTATTAATTAAATCAACAAGGATTAGCAAATAAGTCACGAATGTTTTCTTTCAAGATCTCTCTTTAATTTATCATTTAAATAATACTTATTGACTATGTTAATTGTTATTGTTGATAAATATGTAGAATATATTATATGAATTACCAGATTTTATTGCAAAGTGTCATAGTTGTGTTTGAGAGCATAATGTTATAAAACATTAGGCGCTGAAATAACTTTGTTATGGTTCGGTAATTATAATAATTTTGTTTATTCAAGGGGAATTTTGTATTCAGGTAACTACTTGAGACTTGATATTTTTAATTATGAAATTGTTTTGTTTATTAGGGAATGAGATCAGTGACGAATGTTATTTGTGTTATCTATTACTTATCTTATTGGCACGAGGATGTATATGAAATTTACTTACATGGTGAGATTTTGCTTGGGACTATGTTATGCCTACGGCTTAATGATTGTTAGTGTTGTTACTTATTTTATTATTTTCCACAAATTGTACCTGATTTGTTATATAATCTATTCTGTATTATTTATTCATGTTATTCTATATTGCCTTGTTATTTTGATAATATTAAGAGTTAATTTAAGAACGATTCTGTAATTAAAATATATGCATACGTTGTGTTTTATCTTTTAAATATCGCAATTATACTAACAACTACAGTAATATGTGGTTTATAATGGCATGGGATAAAAAAGTTGCACAAAATATTACACGAGACACACAATTCCAGCAATAAAGAACTGCATGGTTAAATAGCAAAACTATTTGTAGAATATTTGGTAAATATTATGTTGTTTCATAAAAAAAGTCTTTACATTGCGAACTGAAATCATGAATTCAAAATAGATATATAGCGAAAGACTATGTAACTTTTTAGAAAATCTTATTTGTTTCAATTCAAGCAACGAAAAAAAAATATAACTTATTTTACTGAAATTTTATTTGAGCATAGCTGAATTTATTTGTTTACAATATTTCCCACGTACCTATAAATTATCACGTTTGAATACTTGTCACAATAGTTTTAATAAATTTTATCATTGCCTATCTATTACACGGCATTCAGCGCGTTTGTGACCGTAATCTTTTTACATTACCTTATACTTTATATTTATTATTTTTGTTGATACCGTCTGTTGGGTTATCACGTAAAATGTATTAAACTTACAATATAATCATTGGATATATAAAGTGTATTTATTTATTTTTCTCGACCTGTTTTATGTCCACGAAAATGAAACAACAATGATAAGTTTATGATAATAGCATATTCACAGTGTTTATACGCATGGGAAAGATTCATATCTGATATACATAACATTACATAGCGTGCAAAGTATACGATATACGAGGAAATTTGGTGATCAAAGACAATGTAATACGAATATGTACCTGTCAAGGTTTATATTAGCATATTGTAGTTTTAATTAAGGTTTATTTGGAACTCTGCAAAGGCAGATATTGACAATTTAAAGACAGAAGAATGAAAGACATTTACATATAATTTTAATTGACACCAAACTCATCTGTTAAATCTTAAGTAATATTATAAATGTGGATGTGAGTTTGTTTGTTTCTTAAACTTTAATTATCCATATGATCGTCATAAAATTTTGTTTACGCGTTTTCAGGAGTACAAAGTCGGATATGGAGTATCTTTTATACAGAAGAAATGTACTTGTAGCATGCTGGTCATAAAAAATGTCTCTGGCCTTTTTGAAAACAGCGACATATTCGATGTCAGATATTATACAAATTTTTCCTCGACAAAAGAAGTGGATATTAAAAGTTTCGGTTGCAAAGTCATTGTTTGATTTTATCGTAATCTTACAATGAACACGCCCCAAAATACTATTCCTGAGAGATAATCCACATTGACACAAGCGAAGCGGCAGTCCAAATCTAATAATAGATATAACTTTAGATTACCTAGTTTTGTTCTCATTGATTGAGTTTTCTGTATTTAAACTTCAAGATGATTTCTTTGACAGATATGCTCCAAGTTTGCAGCAGATGAATAAGTTCAATTTCGTAAGTACCATCGCGCGAAATATTTTTGCTCCAAAGAAGCAATACTCTTGCTATAGTATTCATATTTAGTGGGTGTGGTTGATAACAAACAACATTAATACGTACACGAAGTTTTCCAACTTATTTCCCAAGAATAACACTATGAGAACTGACCTTAGGACTGCGGAGTATCTTTTGTGGTCGGTTATATATAATTCTTTTGTAAACTGTATTAGCTATATAATATTAGGTGGTGGATTGTTTGCTATTTCATAAGATAAAATATTGCGTTAGTGGTCAGTTGCCTTTTTGTAAAAATAGGAAATATTTGTGCGAAGCCCAGCGGCGGAGATATATCATTTAAATATGAAATTGAATTCGTTACTCCATCAGGTTTATACGTTGACGCATACCATGGTAATAACCTGCATACATCGAAAGTTTTACAAGTTTAACACTGTTATTAAAATATAACTATGATAGTATGTTATAAATATTTGGCTATATATTCTTTCTAAGAAGCGAAACTAATCGATGGCATTCATCTTATACAAATGTTTCCTTTGCCCCCTCTAAGGTCACAACATCCTGACTTGATATAACAATAGGAGGGCTCGCTTAGCAAAACTTTGTTTTTGTTGTTGTTGTTTTAGTAAACAACGCTACGGTAAATAATATCTATAATCTTATAAATATTCTGTTGTTGTGATTAATTCCTATTATTGTCATATGGAAGTTACTTTTCTGATGGTCTTATCAATCGGATCAATAAAATTAATACACACATATCAATTCTTGTATGTGCTTTTAGCTGTAACTTAAAAAAAATTGAACCATTACGGGACGCCTGGCAGAAGTGAAACGTCGTAATTGTTTTGTATAAGTTATGTGCATAAAAGAATAGATTACCACAAGAATCAGATATGGCATAATGAAAAAATAAAGCATTACAAATTTGTTCCAAAAACTAATGACTGTTTATTCAGATTTTAGTACATAGATATTCTTTTTATTATTTTTGAAGTTAAATACATGTTACCTTAATATGTGTAACGTAGTAAACTACACTGTATACACTATAGGTATGCGAGCTCAGTGCGGCAAGAAAGATTGTGCACAGTTGCTTGCACATGGCATCGCGTCACCACGTCTCACACATACGCCACGGCCTGTATCACCACGCCAAGAATAAGGTTAACCTTCGACTATAGATGTTTCACATCAAAAGAATGCTTTGAATTCTTCTGTAGTAATTTTATAATTAATATTTTACTAGAATAATAAATTTATACGCTTTTTGCTTCTCTGATGACCTTGTCATTGAAGTAAAACCCAAGTTAAACTCATCTACCTTTTGAACAAATATATATACGTTGAATAAAGTTCTGTTGTAATGCGACACATTTGTGGCTGAAATAATCGAGCCAACTTAATTAATAAATCGTTTTTATTTAACAGATATTCACTCCAAAACAGCCAAAGTAACTATTTTTTAACTTTATAAATTTTATCGTTTGACCACAATCCTATTTGATGTTAAATGGTGATGTGATCTAAAATGATGAATAAATCTAGAGTCTAGATATGGGCTAAATCTACTCCTCTCGTCTGCAGCTGCCGGCTCACACAAACCGGTGCTAGGCGACAGATGTTCAACTTCAGGGTGGTAGCTAGCCAGGGAGAAATTAGAAAAGCCCTACCACTATGTTATAGTGTCATCACAATGTTTTCTTTCACCAGATGCTTTGACTCAGATACAAGAATTCGAACCTACGCCGTAGTCCGGTGAAGCTGTTAAGACCTTGCTAGTTCAATAGCGTAGTCAGTTCGAGAAAAAAAAGAACCCTCTTCCGCCGATGCAGTGTCCGAATACGCTCTGAAGTAATTCATCATCGCTTCAAAAGACTAGAGCAATTACGAAATGAAATGTAAAATGCACCCTACATTTTGTCTCTGTATTTTATTTTTAAATATAGTCCTTTCGCAATAATTAAAAATGCAGTTAGATTGTGTAAAAAAATATATTGTAGACTAGCTGTACCCGCAGATCCGCACGCGTTTTTTTTAATTGTATTAAAGAGTTATAAAATTGTGAAACTGTGTGAAATTATGGAAATGTTCTTTAAAACAATTGTAAGTACGACACAAATGGCACTTGGAGTAACATGTAACGTGTACATCTATACTAATATATAAAGCTGAAGAGTTTGTTTGTTTGTTTGTTTGTTTGTTTGGTTGAACGCTATGATCTCAAGAACTACAGATCCGATTTAAAAGTTTCTTTTAGTGTTAGATAGCTCATTTATCGAGGATGGCTATAGGCTACATATCATCACGTTAAAACCAACAGGAGTTGAGCACTAATTAAGAATGTCAAAAAAACGGGCTATTTTTTAAGCTTCCGCTGCGTGTTAATGTCAGTATTATATGCGTTGCCATGGTAACGCGATAACATTCTATCGGAAATATTTTCATGGTTTATTTTGTGTTCCTACTCAAAAAGTTTGTTCTACGTTAGTTTTGTTTTCAATTTTTAATTATACATGGTACGTTTGTGTCGGAAACATTTGTAAAGTTTATTTTGTGCTGATATTCTTAAAGGTTAGTAGTAATAATATTCGCCCATCACAATACAGGCGAAGGAATTAATCCATACTGCCAATTCTGAAATTGTCAGTATAGGTAGTTCTTATGTATTCTCTATACATAAGCGCCAAATCTTCTATATAATATTTCGTAAATTTTTAATTTCTTAATTTCAAGCTTACAGAATACATGCTCCATGGCATTAGTTTTCATTTATTTCACTCATGCATAATAAACAAACCATATTACATAAAACGCCGCCAATTTAACACAATATAGAGTAAAATAATACAAAATTATGAATAAAATATAAAATCCCTACATAACACTGACTGAAATCCCGTCAAAAACTCCTCAAAAAGTTTATTCTACGTTAGTTTTGTTTCCAATTTTTGGTTTGTGATATATTGCGTATTACGTATTATAAGAGTAAAGCGTGTGTATATAATATTCAAATAAATACTTTTTGATGAATACATATATCTGCGGTGCTACAAATATCAACATTTTTTTTTATTCTGTCGATATATCTGTTTGTTTATTTGTTCCGGGTAATCTCCGAAACAGCTGGACCTATATGAACGGTTTTGTTTTCTTAGAAATGATTGTGCTATTAACCTAGCAAGGTCTTAACAGCTTCAACTGACTACAAGTAATATTTGAACGGAAATTTTACGGGCAAATAACCAACTAATTAGCTGTTTTAGCAAGCGAAGCTAGCGAGTTCAGCAGACGATACCTGATATTATATCTATACAATAAAAGATTGAACACATATTGTTCGATAATGTATAGCTTAATATTTTCATTACTTTCTTATATAGTGTAAGTGAGCAATGAGGCTGATACATAGATAGTAGTTTAAAGTTCCAGCTATGTATGTGGCTTATGATAAATCTCATCCCATTCGATACACTATTAGTATTCACATATATAATGTACATATTACCTGTTACTGTAGATGATGTGCGTGTCATACTTACAAATATTTTTGAAAGAGTATTATTGTTATTTACACATCTAATAACAATTTTACATTTATTTAATACATTCAAAAAACGTGTGCGGAGCCGCGGGTAACAGCTAGTTAGATATATAAGTACTAACTGCGTACCAAATTAAGTTTATCGTCAGCAACATATTTGGAACCTTAAACCACCATATAACTACCTCAGTGCTCACTTACACTGTATAAGTAACTAATGAAACAATAACTTAAAATATTATTATAAAGATTTATATTTACATTACATTTAACATACATTGCCATTATAATTAGATTTTGTGACTATACACAAAACGTTTGTCTGTTCCGCAAGAAAGTATATTATGGAACTCTTTACGTAGTACCTTTATGGTCTAAGATCTTATTAGGAAGACCTCTTCTACCTTCAAAGATACAAATAATTATAATGTCGAATTGTAAACAATAAGCTGTTGATTTTTTCTCTAATTAAAAATAACTACTGAAACTGTTTTGGTGATAGCGCAGCGAGCGAAGCCACGGTTAACAACTAGTCTATATTAAAATAAATTATTTTGATGTTACACACAGACACTTCATTTTTATTATGTGCATAGATAATATCGCGGTCACAAGCAAAATAATACGGCTTTCGGATATATTATCAATAATTTAGCAATTAGTATCGATCACTAAGTGGTTTTTTTTATCTTAATATACTTTTTATTCATTTTTTTAAACTATTGCAAAAAAAACTGCGTTTGAAAATAGAATCTTTAGGTATTTCAACCCAACCGTGACGCAATCCTAATTTAAATACGGGCGGGTTGCGCTATGTGAAAATTTTCCCAATTATTTGTACGAAGGTTTTTGTTTGAAGAAAACTTTGTTTTCGGAAGTAATTCTCGCCCCACCAACCAAGGTTGGCACTGTGAACAAATTCGAATACATATAAATGCATGTGAACCCTGTATTGTGTTATTAAAAGAGTGAACGTAACCTTTGATAGACGAATCTATCTTTTTAATTAAGTGATATTGCAATGAGTCGGTATAATTATTTATTTTTAGTGATATTCATCGATATTGTTCAAGTTAAAGCTGATGCTGTAGTTTTTAATCAACCATATGAGTCTGCGTATAATTATTATGTAAGAATATTTTGATTTTGCTATGTAATATGAACAATGTAACTTTAACTTCGATTCGTTTTTCAATGTGATCTCAAAATATAATGATGTATCGATACTTTTTTTTCTGTTAATATATAAATAATCTTATTAATCGAATCACACATTATAAATATACACAACAAATAAATATAATCATTATACTATATTCAATATCTCACAGCTTCATATATGTATAATGTAAAAATGAATTACTGAAAGTGTTGCTAAGCGTAAATCTCGAGAACAGCTGAACCGATTACGTTAATTCTTTGTTTGTTATGTTTGTTATTGTCAGAAGAAGATTGTTATGCAAAAAAATCGCATATTTTAATATACTTAAGGCGGAACGGAGGTCGCGGGCACTGCTAGTTCGTAATTATTGTAATTTTTCAAAACGTAATTAATGTATCTACCTTACCGGGGAATATTTAAAGCGTTTTATATTTTCAGGATCCACCAAAATATACTTTTAACTACGGTGTAGCAGATCACTCAACTGGAGATGTAAAGTCACAGCACGAAACAAGAGATGGGGATGTCGTAAAAGGTATTATCACGTTTATGTTTTTTTATCAGTGGAATTTTAAATTAAAGCTCTATAATATAATATAAAAATTAAAATTATTTAAAACTATATGGTTTTATAAACGTAAACATAGTATAAACGATCGCCCTTACATTTGGCTTACCTTAATTATTTTTGAGTGTAGAATATCTGTTGACATTCATTTCACTATAACTCACCTTCAGTGACGTTGCAAGTACATCAAGCATTTACCTTTCAATTAATTGTCATGAAATATATTTGAAGAATAAATTATAATTACACAATATCAATGTTGCTACAAATATTTATTAAAATATATATTAATTACAACACTTAATTATACTAATAAATGCGTCCAAAGCTGCGTGCAGAACTAGTATGATATATAGTTGAATTGTATTAATCTTCATTCATATATACAAATTTTAAAACCACTTTACGTTAATTTATCTATGCTACTTTATATTCATTAGACTACTCTGCTCCTTTAGAAAAATGGTATAAAGACCTACTATATCAATGTTATACTCGTAACTAAAAAATTATGAACAGTGGGATACTGGGATAAAAAATTAAGAGCAGTAGATTTACTTGGTGATTCGATCTCAATCAGTTTGTATACACAAAAAAAAAAACTATCATAGTACCACGCTTTGACGTTTTTCAAACAAATCTTTCACATCATTACTGCCACTGTAGTGTAGTTAATAATATTACAAGCGTCGTGTGATTATTTCAATATTCTAACAAGATGGTAGCTCCCTTGTTAAAAAATTTCTAGGGAGTTTTTGTGACATCTCAGAATTTCATGTTCCATGGTAATATTTTCCATTCACTTAGGCACAATAAACTAACTATATTAATTAAAACACCACCACATTTACAAAAGCCCACTATATGACAGATTAACATCCCGCTTTGACGTATAATTTTCATGATTACCCTGTGTATATTCAACTAGCTTTTGTCCGCTGTTTCGCTCGAGTTATCGTACATTTGACTTACACCTTGTCAACAGGTTTTTTTTCTAGAATAATGTGACTTATGCCCATCTCTTTACGCGTGACATCGTTTACTGAAACTTTCATGATGACCAATCGAAAATAGTGATGGCGTGAAAGTGTAATAAACGAACATATATTCGTATTTATAATATTAGTTTTGATTATTATTTATTTGATCATGTGAACAAATTGCTGGAGTCCTGTTAGTTCACCTACAATAACTCATGAACAACCAAGTCCGCCGTTATTTCGGATCCGTGGCCTACTAAAAAGAACAAGCAATAACATATTAGCGCAGAATAATTTATTTCATCCTGTATGAGATATTACCGATGTGTTAAATATTAGCAATAAATAATCGTTTCAGAACTCACTAAGGAAGTCTAGTTCAGTTAAACGGTCAATTCAATTTACAATTGATTGTTATTGATCTATTGTTTGTCCAACTTAACCTTCTGTTGACGAACCTTAAAGGTTTATCGTGACCACATTTTATTTTCCGTGTACATAGACACATTTTATCTTATCGTCGCGTGCATTGTTTGCAAAAGTATGATGCCATTAGCGGTGCGTTAAAGTCACAGACTCATGGTAGTACAATCGAACGCAAGTAACTCGCATAAGAACTATGAGAGAATGACAATCAAATTGTTTTCTCATGTCGATTTCCAAATTCGCGGCTTTGTTGACAGGGTAATAAAACTTCGCAAGGTTTTCGACTCTGTTTATGATAATTTATAAATATTTATAGTTTTAATCTGTGTAGGTGGAAGATAAAGAAGGGTAAATATAAACAATAATACAATATACCTAAACCAATACAATAAGAGTGTAAAGCCAAGCTGAAGCTATTAGTGGTTTCAGCATGAATGGTTCGGCTCGCCCGGGGTAGTACCACCCGACATACAGAAAACCGACGTGAAGTATCAGTGCTTGCATTGTTGCGTTTCGTTCGGTAAGTGAGAGTGCCGGAGAAACATTTTCCTCTTTCCCTTCCATCCTTCCACATTCTCCCTCACCCTTCCTTAACAACACAGTCTGGTAACGCACTTGTGACTCCTCTGGTATTGTTAGTGTCTATGGACGGTGGTGATCACTTACCATCAGGTGAGCCACCTGTTCATTTGCCTCCTATGATATAAATATATATATTAGTGTAGATGAAAATGATATACACATACAAAGTATCACATTGTCATATAAATAAATGTATTACTCAAAGCACACGGATACATAAATGTTATTGACAAATGTCGCGAAATAAAAAAAAAAAAAACAAAAAAGAAGCGTAAGTCATTTTAATCTACTGTGGCTAATTCGGAAGCCGAGGGGATATCATTTACATTATGAAATAAAATTATAATTTCTTGTAATGAATAGTTCAGTTTTAGTAAAATGAATTTGATTGATGAAGGCACTTTGTGATATATATCATAAAAAATTAGGGTGGAAGTTACTTCACAATTCCGTTTGAAATTGTTTGGACACTGTCACATCTTATTGCAACAGAAGACAACTAAAAGTAATTAAAAGGCGTCGTAGAGTTTTTGGCGGGATCTTGGAACGCCATGTAGTGGTCTTTATATTTTATCCATAATCTTGTGTTATTTGACTCTATATTATGTAAGGTTGGTGGTGCTTTACGTAATATAGTTTGGTTCTTGTGCACAAGTGAAGTGGATCGGAAATAATACCACGGAGCATGGATTCCGATTTGCCACAAAAACTCCCAAGTAAGTTCTAACAAGATGGCCACCGTCTTGTTATATCATTAAACTTGTAATATCGTTACTCACTTGACAATGGCAGTAATAGTCTACTAAATAGAAGACTGGTTGCCAAAAATAAAATAGAAGAAGATGAAAAGGCGTCGTAGGTCGGCTATAGAACGTAAGGTTGTTAGATGATTTAAGCTGTCGTTAATTAACAGTGACGATCTCTATCTGTAAAATATAAAAAAGTATGTACATAAAATGAAAATATATAAAAATAAATATATATACTGGCAACAGTAAGACGAAGTCCCAACTGACTTATTGTTATCCAATTTTAATCAGTAAGGGTAGATGTTCAAATTTTTGAAAGGGTTTTTATATTGTAGGCATCGTGTATAAGAAATAATTTTGTCAAATGTAACTCGTAAGGGGTTAATAGGGAGTTTGTACGAAAACACAGATGTTTTTCACGATAAAAAAACAACAGCACAGAAATACATTTTTTTGTACGATTTCAAAGGAATTTCATTTCCTACATATTAATTCAATCATAAACAAAAAACTATACTATATCTACTAGAGTGAATTTGCCAGGCTGACATTTAGTGTTCTGTACTCCTTAAATCTTTAAATTACAATACTATCTCTATATTTCTGAATACAATAATATCTTGTGATTTCAGGTCAATACTCACTAGTAGAACCAGACGGTTCAGTGCGAACGGTGGATTACACAGCCGATTCAGTACACGGTTTTAATGCAGTGGTTTCGAAAATCGGTCCTAATGTACATGCTCCTCCTCCCGTGAGAAATCCTGTACCGGTAGCCGCTCCTATACCTGTTGCATCTCCTGTACACGTACCTGTTTCCGACGATAGACCCTTTATACCATACCCAAGGAAGCCGATCCCAGTACCGGTGGAAGTTCCACATTTGTACACGCAACAAATTTATCCATCACCTGGTCCTTACTGTAAGTAGTCTCATCCATTTATCGTTTATAAATTTAACCTACCGCTAATATTATGCTATAATAGAGGTATCCATTTAGGAATAACAGAGTAATTAAAACATTTATACATTGTTAAAAAAACAATTTAAATCATTGTGGCATCGTGAAATATCTATAATATTTTTTCATTATTTTATGTTTGAAGTTAAAATTGGCTATTTATCTTCTAGATTCTTAGTGCCATTGTCGAGTTGGTTAATAATATTATTGCACTTGTATGTCTTTTCTAGGGAATTTTGTGGCATTTCAGAATTCATGCTTCGTGGTATTATTTCACACCCGCACAAAATAACAGGACTATTTACGTAAAATACCAACAATATTACAAAATATACAATCAAATAAGACAAGATTATGAATATAATATAAAGACCAAAATCCCGCCAAAAACCCCTATACACTGAGTTAACAATATTATCATGTATTGATAAAACTTAATAAGTTTAATGTAAAGTTGTTCGGATTAATAGAATTAGTAACGAACCTTTTCTGTATCTAAACACTATCTATTAAGTTATTATTACTTAGAACTTATGTTTTAAAGGCTTATATGTTCTATTTTCATTCAATAACACAGGTTCTTTAACCTCTTAATATTACGTATTTATAAAGCATACTTTACTGTATACTTTGATAATTTATTAACGTATCCATCTGAGTGTACAAAAGTGTTTTTTTTTTTTTTTAAATATTAACATTTTTTGCTTCCAGTGCACCCTGAT
>JACEII010000019.1:2832419-2892094 GCA_014332785.1 Antheraea mylitta
TTGAGATTAAACTTCTACGTTTAGTGCGAAGTTCAGAATTTTTTTTTAAATCACGGGGATTGCGATATTTTTTATACCGAGTGTGAAACTTTTTCTTGTTCTTGAGACACTTTATTAAAAATGGGGAAAACCAAGAAGGAAATTTACAGGTACTGACGTTGCTTAAAGGAGTATTTTCAGTTATGATATTATTAATGATTTAATAAAATAAAGAAACTGCGTCATCAATATCTATAGGTAAGAGTTCATTAGACCAATTAAAACTTGAGATCTGAGTTTTAATTTTTACATAATCACATTTATTGAAATGAGGGCGTTTTGGTTTAATATACTTAAGACGCTTAGGATTAAGAATATCATTAAAAAAATGATATTAAGAGGTGGGTGATGACAATCTATAAAGGAAAGTGGAGAAACTGTTTTAACATTAATATACAAAAAAGTCGAAAAAACTAAGTCAAGCAATCGATTATTAATATTGGATACAGAGTTAAATTGATGTAAATTACAAAGGGTTAATGTTTCTAATAATAAAAAAGCTTTTCGAACAGAAGAGAGTCCAGGTATAAAATTATTATATGATGATGAGCACCAACATAAATTAGGAGTATTAAAATCCCCAATTATTAAGAAATTGTCTGTGGATAAACCATTAAGAATTATTTGATGAATGCCATTGTAAAATATTTTAAAGTCATCATATTTAATATCAGGCGGTAAATACGATAGCAAAGACGACCATGTAGTAGAAAACCATTGTTTAGGATTATAGTTACCCATATGTCCTCAAAAATGCTCTCCCAGCACTTACGTCTAGAGACATTAAAGACAGACTTAATAGCTATTAACACACCACCACCATCTGATTTTTTAGGGGATGAAGATAGACGGTCCCTTCTATAAACATTATAACTATTATTATTTTATTAGTTAGTTAAAATAAAAGTAAGTTTCATATTACGAACATAAAACTATCACCTACTTAACACAAAAAGCGTACGAAAATTGCTGAATATTATAAATTCCTGTCAAATAATATATGCAATTATTCTGGCTAGAGCCATTGCTTGATCGGGACACTACAAAGATATGAAAACTAAAGATGAACTTAAAAATTTGAATTGCTGTAAAATATGTTATTTTTTAATTGTATGGATATAACAGTGTGTCTTATTTGGTATAATATTGAGATTTAAATGATAGTCTACATAGGAATTCGGAAAGTTTAAAAATAAAGGTTTTATGATATCTCTATGTTTATAATATGTGAATATTTATAATCTACCAAATATGAGTAATTTATTTATGAATAATATAATTTAGTTTATTAGTAATTTAAAAACAGTGTTATCTTATTTTTAATCCGAGCATCATAAAACAGATTAATGAAATGCTGAAATGTGAAGGAGTTAATAAATTTATGTGGAAATTTGCTTTCAAAATTTCCATAATGATAGTTATAATGTTCACGGGTTTGGAGAGTTTATTTGTTTAATGTTCTTATGTTAATTAACCATAATCTTGAGTCAACATTTTTGCTCCTGAATATCATTAAGTAAAACCAATGCGAGCCTTACACGGGTTCAGTTTAATGCGTTTAGAATAACCATGGTCAGTTTATATTTTTGCTGTAAAGGAGCTCTCTACCACTTCTTTGTTTTAGACCGAATCGTGAATGGTAATAAGAACTTATGGTATACTTGTGGTATACAAGGCATATAAATCCACTTTTGTTATTTACTCACTTGAGTCAAGATTCCGATACTTTTTGAGGTTGGTTTATATAATTATAGGCTTCAGTAATTATATTGCTTCAAAGGGTTTTCTCGGCTTTTTACTGCTTCGTGCCACAAAACATCATATATACATAGATACAAGGCAAAGAGTCGGCTGTTCACGAACAAATCGTGACTGTTTTGGAATGTGTTTCATAGAGCGTCTTCCTTTTAGATTTTACAGTTCGGTGCAATATCAATTGGAATGTTGATGAAATATTGAAATAGGTCCTATTTCGAGCAGGAAACAAATATAAATCGATGATAGTAAAATGATTTATTGCTGAATAAAAACTGCTCGTATATTAAAAGTGCATTTTGAGAATATTCCAATGGGTATATTGGAACGTTACGTTCGCTTTTCTGTGCTCTTATGTATGTGTGTGCTCTATGTTTTTCATCGAATATATAAAAAAAAGACATAAAACAACTTTGTAACATCAATTTATCACATTTAATTATGACATATTTAATGATAACATCTTTTTACCGAATAATATTTGTATGTGGGTTATAAAAAATCTGTTTCATGCGAGATCTAAGATAAATCCTCTCTTAACATATAAGTTATTATTATTTAACTAAGAAGTTTCTCTAAAATTTCAATTTTCTTAGCTTTTGATGATAAATGAGATGAATATGAGTATAAATATTTCACAAACATATTCTTAGAAGTTTCTAGTATTTTTTAAAATACACAATATACTAGCATTTCACAGCGTTTTAGATGTAATGTAAAAATAAGATTAATCAGTCAACATTTAAACGCGTCATTGCATTTTAAAATGATCTAAGTCCAATATTAATCGTTTATATAATGTATATATTTTTTTAAGATTTTCAGTTTTTATACACCAAAAATGAGCTACAAATTTTGCCGTTCATAAGGATTTTTGTTTTTTTGTTATGATCTTCATAATTTATATATACACAATTTTAAGAACTTGAAAAATTAGGAAAAATGTTAGGAACGGCTGAAATTGGATTTATCTTAGGTATTTTGAAATGTAGTCATACAAATCTTTAACTTAACGTTCTCAACTCTGAATCAAGGACAACGTATAGCTTAAATTAGTGCGTCTAGTAGCTTAATAATTTGTTCCACAGTTCTTTCCATAATCTTGATGAAAACGAAGAAAGCCTTTTGAAAACTCGTCTCATAAGAGGATTAAGAATATAATGATTTCTGAGATGCCTCTGATGACAAATATAACTGGGTACAGGACTTGTTATTAATAATTGAGTATATATAGACTGTAGTGATATGTATCATAATACTAGAAATATTTAGATTTTTAACGCCCTTTAATTGTGTCTAATGTGTATAGTTTAATAAAACATAAGCGTCAAAACATGTCAATTATATTGATGGTAATTGTTAACAACAATAAGAACAGTTGTCATGTATCACACGGGCTATGCATAATAACTACTTATATCTAAAAATTAAATCTAGTTTTAACCTATAATCATCTTGAGTGTGTCAAAATATATGCAATTTTCAAACGTAAATCTGGATTCAAAATTAAAGATTCTTAAGGTCTTAATATCAACCCAAAAAAGGATTAAAAAAACCAAGACGTCAAGAAAATGCAAGCAAGTGTAATAATTGATACTAAATAAATGTGACTGGAGGTCACGATCGCAGCTTGCGTGATGGCTGATCAGAAGTCGGATAAGCATTGTCTATTCATTGATTTTCGGAGAATGCGGTTGATGTAATTTGTACTGCGTGACAATACTGAGATCCTATTGATTTATTTTAAGAATGTGATCATCGCGTCTTTGAACCTTTTTGATTAGATGAGATGAAAATTTTGCAACGTTAGATAATATGTGACTAATGGACGATGTTTGCGTATAAAGTGTAACTAAGTAGGATATGATTAATTATTAGATATGCTCTTCAGAAAATGTTGTAAGTGTTTATTTTATGGTCATAGATAAAGGTTATAAAGTTTGTCTATTTATCCATAGGTATACAAATAAGTAGCGACAAAAGTAAGTACATGTTTCTCCTCTTCTCGACAGATTTTGTTTCTCTTTTTGTTTAGTAGATATTGACGAACTTAAGTATTATTATGAAATAGAAAATTATTTGACTGGTTGATATACCAATTAAAATAGGTCGAGCCGCTTCGGAGGTGTTCGACCACAAACACCGTGACACGAGCTCTTTATATATTAGAGATAGATAGTATCAGATGCTGTCATATAATTAGTACAAGTGAACTAATATGCTGTCATATAATTAGTAGAAGTCTACTTATTCATATTTATACATAAGTAAAAAATTATTGTCGAATGTACGTAGGCGCATCATTTTAGAAGAGTTGCATTTTTTTTTCATTCTGTTTGTAGTTATAAGGACAAGGTTTGTATGCAAGGATAAATCATAGAGACATGTGAAAAAATTGGGTGACTTCCAAAGATCTACATATATAAAGTGAGCAAGACATGAGTGAGCAAGACAAAAGACTGTAAGAGTATCTTCAAAAGTATTAACACAATACGCACATTGACGTTTAGGTGTTCAGTTTTTTTATTTTATTATATACTTGGCCATACCGTAATGGGAAGATCTGGTCTCTTTCTCTCTGTTAATATAATTGTGCGAAGCCAAGATTATTAAGATAATTGTTAATGTCGACTAGTGTACCATACGCACAGCTGAAATAGCTTAGGAAAATCTAGGAAGAAACCCGAAGGGTCACTCGAGAACTGTTATAACTGTTAACTGACCGCTAAGCTTCCATGGATTTGTTTCGATGTGATGACGTGTTGATTTCGGTGATAGAGCTTGCTGATTGATACTGATCTCGCACGTTATCCTTTTATTTTCGCAAACTGATACTGGCTTAAGTGCGTCTCGATTGTTCGCTTGAACGGAGATACCTCATCTTATTTTCTTTTCATTTACATTGACGTGCATAACAACCAAAAATTTGGGCATCTCGATATTGCTAATTAACTATGATCAGAACACCAATACTCTACTCGTACAAATGCACTTTGCTCTACAATGATAACAGTACACGTAGGATACAAATTTTATAATTATTTTATTTTAATACAAGATTTGGACATTCATTTAATAAAAAAGCTTTTGGTAACATTATCTATAATTTCGTTTACATACTTATTGTCATTGATTAGACGAAAATAAAATGAGTACAAAATTCCTATCAAGTAAGCACTCTGATGTTGCTACATATCAATGATATTGTTAACAATTGTGGGTCATAAAAGTGTTCATACATTCAAACTACTAATGATGTAGAATCTTAATACGTCTGCGGACGCGGTACAATACGAAGCCCCTGGCGCTGTTACTAGTGGCATTAAAAAGTATGAGAACCCAGAGACCTTTTAAAAGTATTGCTATGACATCCATCGGCGATTCGTCACTCTTATTTCGCGAACGGTTACCTATCAAACAGAATACATCACTGCAGTAGTAGTAATACTGATTCGATTCACATTAATACGATTGGGAAATTCAGTATCTTTCACTGTGTTGATTTATTTTGAAATAATAAAATAACGAAGGTTAATAGTTGTAATTGATTTTTCGTTAATTAATACTTGATGTGATCAGAGAATATTTTATGTAAATTGAATAGAAATTCTTCACATGAAACATTTGTGTGTTTAAATTGCGTTTTAATTCTTTCAGGGATTACCGACAAGATTATTAATCAATTCAGTAAGTTTCTATTTAGTGAACATCACAAAGAAACATTATTCTCGAATGATTTTTTTTCTTTTACAAAAAAAAATTACCACCAATTGTCATGAGTCCCAGACATTGATCTCCATATTTATACTAGACTAGCTGTGTCCGCGAGTTCGACTACATGGAATTTAATGCAAAAACAGTATTTCGTTTACTTGTCTGAGACATTATCTATACATTATATATTACTCAGTTTTTGTGAGAAATTGAATTTCATTTACTTATCTACTTTTCTCTTATATTTAACTCAAGCCGCCATTATAATAACTTTATATAGAGTGAAGCGGTTATAATGAAACGAGGACTAAATATTACTCGAGAATTTGCTTTATTTCTTTGATGAGGTTTTATCGTGAACGCATTACTTTAAAAATGATGCGTGTACAAACAGACAGACATTTCTAAAAATTCGAAATGTATTTTTTTTTACAAAAATCTACAAAAAAAGACAAGTTACTATGTTAGTGTTAATTTGTTGGAAATTTGTATAACGTCATTTCAAGGCAGTTCATTAAGTTTACTTACACGGATTTCAAAAATTGGTTGTAACAATCTCGATTTGTATTGCCCAATAATATGAAGATTATTATGCATGTAGATTACGATGGTACCGATTGATCAAATGTACTCGATTCGCAAATTACGTATTATGAAATTTTAAGGTGGAATTATTGAACATCGAAGGTAAACTAGCTTATGCGTCCGACTAACTATGAAATGAATTATTGCGCTGTGTACGATAACTAGGTACAGTAGAACACGCTTATTACGACCACGTCTAATACGATTTCTCACATAATAAGCCATTTTACGCTAGTCCCTGCAATTAGAAATATGTTTTCATACATTTCTTAACGCTTAATACGATTCGTCATCTCGTTTAATACGCCTAATATACCAACAACACGTACCTATTATCTCTTGTGGCAGGGGGTAGGTGCTTAACAATGTGTCACCGTATGAAATTCTATTAATGGGAGATCTTATTGCAAATGTGAATAACAATGGCACACAAAGAAGCCTTAAGTGATAATGATGAAGACGAGGATGAGATAAATCCGATTTACAATAATGATTAAAGACGCTATTTAGTGGCTTTGAATCAAAGCAAAAGCGCACTGCAAGAGTTAAATTATGTTAACAATCTTGCATCAAATACATCAAAAGTTATTAGTCAAAAGGTGATTAATATTAATACCTTCATGTACAAAATTATAACATAATGCATATATAGTAATAGTACGCTTTGTTTTCCCTATCCCGCATATTAAATTTTCTCCCTTAAGGCGCGTTTTAGCTTGGGTCCCTATGAAATAGTCTTAAACGGGTCTTACTGTATATAGAAAATTAAGCACCTAAGGTTATATATCGGTTGGTGTTCGTGTTTCTATAGTGGCCTACAAACAGTTAAAAAATAGCTCGAATTCATAATCTTAGTTAAATTAACATTTAAAAGAAGGGTAAAATATCCTAAATTATACTTGTTCTTCATATTAAAATTAAAATATCAAGATGAAATAAACACAAACAAAATTGATTTGCAGCCAAATTGTATGCATAGTAATTAGAAATGGTATTTAATAATTAAAACTCAGGTGAATTTGTCTGCTACATATGAATCATAATAAATGTAATTATCATATAATGAATCTATCTATACTAATACTAATATACTCATAATAATAATAATAATATAAAGAGGTAAAGTTTGTGAGTCTGTGACGTTGTAGGAGCAATCTCAGGAACCACTGGTCCGATTTGAATAATTCTTTCGGTGTTATATAGCTCATTCATCGAGAATGGTTATAAGCTATATAATTAACAGATTGACGTTGAGTTGCTAATTTGTTATTTTTATAATAATACTAGCTGACCCGTGCAACCTCGTCTGCACTAAATCGCTTATTACAGGTTTCAATTGTATTTTTAAACATGGAAAATCATAATAAGCGCGATCGCTGCGACACCTACCGTGTCTTATTGTGAATTCAAACTAATCAGGGTGAGTTCCTTATATTCCTAATCCTATATCCTATTCCATAAAACCCATTACATATTAGGTATAGCTTCGTTTACAGATATTTTTCAACTTTGTCGACATTTCATATATGGTTGATAATTATCCGTTCAAACGTCATGTAGCCGAAGCTCAGTTATAATGTGCTGGACTTTATACTGATCGATTCATATGTTTTCAAAATACCATGATGGTGTTGTGAAGTTTATATAAAAATACTATAAATAATAAGTACGTTATTGTAGGTGGTAGAGCCCCGCTGTAGCTATTTTTGGTTTCAGAATGAATGGGTCAGCTCCTCGGGGGTAGTACCACCCCTCTCACAGATAACCGACGTGAAATAACAGTGCTTGCCTTGTTGTGTTTCGTTCGGTCAGTGAGAGAGCCGGAGACCCACGTCCCTTCCTCTTTCCTTCTTTCCCTTTCCTTCCCCTCCCCCTTCTCCCATAAACAGGCTGGCAACGCACTTGCGACGGCCCTGAGAACATTCCACGACCCTCCAACTGACAAGGGTGTTGAATACTTTTGTCGAAGGCCATAACAAGAAACAACACGCCGCTTTCGTGTTGCTTGATATAGAGAAGGCCTTCGACAAAGTATGGCACGAAGGCTTACTATATAAGCTTGCCACCGAGACGACCACCCCCCCCACGCCTACAGAGACTTGTGAAATCCTTCCTGGATGACAGGAAAATTAGAGTGAGAGTAGAGAATGAGATGTCCAGGGAAGTCGCGGTGAAGGCGGGCGTGCCACAAGGCAGCTGCCTATCGCCGCTGCTATATGCCTTGTATACCAACGACATCCACGCGGTCGGCAAGGCACAGATAGCCCTATTTGCCGATAACACGGCGTACTGGACAACCTCCATCAATAGACGGAAGGCGGTCGAACTCCTACAATCTACGCTAGATGCACTTCCCGGATGGCTCAGCAAGTGGCGGCTTGCTGTGAATGCCGAGAAGACGCAGGCCTTTCAGCCGAGATACACCAAGAAGGCAACCCCCCCCCCCCTGACACTCCAGGGGCACACCCTACCATGGAGGGAGGAGGTAAAATACCTCGGGGCTGACATTCCGTAAACATGTAGATAACATCATTACGAAGACAAGGGTGTCGAGGAGAGTGCTGTACCCGGTGCTAACCTCGAAACTGCCCTATCGCACCAAACTAGGCCTCTACAAGACATACGTGAGATCTCGGCTCACGTATGCGGCTCCGGCTTGGTTCGGTTGCGTATCTGAGACCCACAAACGCAGAATACGAGCCCAACAGAATATGACGTTGAGAACGATTGTCGGAGCCCCACGTTACGTGAGGAACGCGACCATCGCTCGCGACCTCAAAATAGAGAGCCTAGAAAACTTCATAAGCAGCCTCGCCACGAACATGTTTCGGAGAGCAGACTCATCGGCGCACCCACACCTCCTAAATATTGCGCCGCTTCACGCAAGACCTCCCGACGCAGAATCGCGCATGAAAACCGCCAAAAAACAGGCGCGAACGCTCATCCGCACACCTGAGCGGGAATGAGCGAAACACGCCGCAGAAGGCCACACGGAGTTAGTTTAGATAATAACTCCATACTAGACACACCCTCATGCGAGGGTGGCGAAAACGGATCCCCCGCACCCCCCCCCCCCACTCAAGGGGGCGCGAGAAGAGCTCGAGCCGACGGCCCTGATGTCGCTAGTGTCTATGGACGGTGGTGATCACTTAACATCACGTGACCCACCAGTTCGTTTGCCTTCCTTTGATATATAAAAAAAAAACGTTAATAATTAATTAAATATAAAGAAAAAGTTTTCAATCAATACTTACAAGTATAATATTTTTTATTACTAAACGATTGATTCTCATTTATCTAAATTCTAATTTATAAGTCCGTGTAGATTGCTTTGGAATTGATTTATAATGAAACGGAATCCAAGTTCCCTTTATTTATAATTAGAATCCCCCACGGACCCCCTTTTTTATAAAACAAGTGTCCTTTCGGAAAAAGGTAAAATTTCGAAAGGAACTCTGACTGCTACATATATCGTCATCACGTATTGATATTTAAATAACACAAGTTAACATTGGTCCAGTATAAGTTGGGCTGCCCTTGACTTTTAGAGATTGCCTCTTGATAGAGTAGCTTCCTAGCGACAATAACATCGTGTGACGTATCGCTGTCCGTTAACGTGGGCGGTTAAGACATTCGAATTAAATCTGTTTCAATTGCTCATGTACCGTGGCGCCTTGATATTCCATGTCACTTAACCATGTGTTTAAAATTAATAACAAAACTGTTATTATTTAAGCTTCAAATGTTTTATATGTCGATTACATTAATTAACAACTTCGCTGTCATTTATTTATTTATTGACATATGGATAAAGCAACAGTCAACAATAATAATACAATAACAATAATAAAAAGAAGTAAACTAAACTGAAGACCTAAAACGCTTTATCATATAGAAACTTAACTTACACTAATCATAATAAAAACAAGAAAATAATAATTGTTTAAATATTTAGATACATTGGATTTAAAAAACTGTATATAAAAGAATAAACGAAAAAGTTCAAATGAAAATTGAAATTCAATTACATAACCTTCGCCAAATTTTTTTACCGCTCTGAACATAGTTATAGTTACGCAGAACATACATATAGGTATAAACACGTCTTATATTATAACAAAACATTGAGATAAGTTAAGGATAAATAAAAAGTCGAAATTTAAATTTCTATAACAATGTTTTAACTTTTTTTTCTCGAACTGACTACGCTATTGACCTGGCAAGGTCTTAACAGCTTCACCGGACTACAAAAAAGCCAAAGTGACGCGATGTCCCAATACGGTCACCCATCCAAGTACTGACCACACCCGACGTTTCTTAACCTCGATGATCGGACGAGAACTGGTATTCTCAATGTGGTATGGACATTGATAGTATTTTAACTTTGGTATTAAATTCTTGACTATATTAAGAGCAAGCCGAAGCTTACAGCTATATTCAGCAATCAAAAAGATCGATAAATACTGTACATACACGAATGAGAGAGCTCTCATGTATAAATAATTACAAAATATTATATACCGATAGCGTGAAACCTAGTAGTCAATTCAAATGTTACAGGCGTTTTGAGGCTGAAACTTTGGGATTATATATTTTTAAAGTTAAAGTTAAACGAATAATCGGAACCGAAATTTAAAAAATGTAGATCTCGACATGTTATGTCACCTATCTATTGGTTTTAGGCATTTAGATGAACTCTGTAAGTAAAAAAATCATAAATATCTTTATTTTTAATGTACAGGTTTGGCCCAGTTACAGTTTTGTTATATGTAATGGATATATAGATTAGTGTTGATTGTAGCATAAAATGTTTCTTCTCATAGTTAGTTATCTGTTAAAGGGCTTACGATCCGACAATTATAAGAACATTTGACGTTTTAAAGTTATTATCTTCACAAGTATTGCTTCTGATGGTGATTTGAGTAGTTACCTCGCTATTGCCGTCGCGCTGACTTTTCTGGGTCGTTTCATCCATAAATGATTGTTTTGATTTGCACTCGCTTTGATTTATATTTACACTGGATGTACAACATGTCTGTTAATCCTTGCTCATAACTTATTTATTATTATATAAAAACTTTTTAACAAAAAATTAAACCACCGAAAAAACTGAAAAGCAAAAAACAATAAACCTTTTACTTTATTAATCTTAATAACTAACTTCTTAAAACTAATGTAAGTATACCTAAATGATTTTAAGTCGGCGCAAAACAAGCAAATTCATTAATTACGTAAAGCATATCTATAATAATTTAATGTCAGCCAGAAAACAACCCGAATGGGCACACACGTTACCGCTGGAGATTTCACAATGCATTTTTAATTTGATTTGATTATCTGTGTGAATTTAAGTAATCTAGTGATCTTTGTTCATTGATTGTTTGGCGCCGACTCAAAATTTCTTAGGTATACCTACATTCGTTTAAGAACTTAGTTATTAAGATGAATAAAGTAAATGGTTTATTATTTTCTGCTTTTCTGTTTTTTCGGCGGTTTAATTATTTGTTAAAAAGTTTTTATTTTATATTTTTTTGTGGCTATGATCTTACCTAATTATTACATGCTTAATTTATTTGTAATACACAACTCAGAAGCTCAATTATAAATCATGCCGTTTTCCTACCCTTGGGGTTGCTTTTTTCATGTTTACATGTATATGGGATCAACTTCTGGGTATACTCTTTCAAATCAAAGGATATAAATTTAATTCGGACTATTATGTCTAAAGATATGCGCGGTCACAGATATAATCAGTGTGTGAATAATCAATCATTCTTGATTTTCATACCCTTAGGGTTGAATTTTTTTTTTTTCCCAAGTTTAAATGGGACCAACTTCGGAGAATACCTTTTCCAATAAAAAAAGAATTTTTAAAATACTGTAAAAAGTTATGCGTGATCATACATAAAAAAATATATATATACGCGACGAATTGAGAACCTCTTCCGATTTTTTCGTCGGTTAAAAAGCGAATGAATTTCTTTATTGTGTTTTCACATAATAACAAGCAATAGGTGATCATATCCTTTTGGAATTACGTTGTCAGGCACATAAAAATGAATAAAATATTGCAATCATTTAATAAGTTACATTTTACCGATGTATTTGAAAATTGTGTCTTTATTTACTATCCTCTCTAATAATTATAAGTAAAACTTCTTTTGAATTCTTTTTCCTAAAGTAGTCATTTGAGTGTTTGGCGGGATTTCAGTCTGTCATGTAGTGGATTTTATATTTTATTCATAATCTTGTGTTACTTGACTCTATATTGTATAAAGTTGGTGGTGTTTTATGTAAGATGGTTAGTTTATTATGCATAAGTGAAGTGAATGAAAAGTAATACCACGGATCATGCAATTCTGAGTTGCCACAAAAACTCCATGGAAGGTTCTAACAAGGAAGCCACCATCTTGTTAGAATGTTGATTCACACGACGCTTGATATTGAAATGATCGTTCTACGCTTGTAATATTATTTACTACTTGACAATGGCAGTAATAATCTGAACGGTTGATTGCCAAAAATAAAGTAAAAAAAAAAAAACTTCTTTAGGCGCGACTATGAGCTAACTGGACGATAATGCAACGGAAGTCCGTTATGGAAATATGGCGTTACGTTTCTGTACCATTCGGTTAGATGATAATTAAACATAACCAAAACTTCTGTTAAGTCATAATTAATTTAATTCGTTACTTATCATAGTGATTTGTTCGTACTTTTCTATATTTTATTTACTTAATAACAAATAATTGCTAATAAAATTTCGTGTGTTATTTAAGTTCCGAACTAGCTGATAGATGACGATACAAATAATTAAGCTTTAATGAAATTAGTTACTTATTTACATTGAAACCATATGGCAGCACGGTCGCGTGCTAATATATACATAAATAATTTAATTATATGATTTTTATTATCATTCAATTTAATATGTATTTTATTTTCAACATTTTTGATTGATTTGTTTATAAAATTATTAAATTGACAAAGTCTAAAATATTTAAAAAGTTTTACTTCAATCGCGTGTGATAGTACACGCAAACATTTTTTTTCATTTTTTAGAAAGTGTTGATTGAAGCATAGCAAAGTCAATCAAAGTCAATAGTAAGTAAATAGTCGAACCGGCATAACATTGTAGTTTTTATATAGGAACATAATAGGTATTACTAGGTAGGTTATAGAAATGTTTATGCATGATGTAATTTGCATTTAATAGTATGAGACGACTTCAACTGCAACGAGAAATAAAAAATGCCGATCGTTTAGTTGTTATTGTAAAGGCTTGTATGCAATTGGATAAATACCACTAATGCCTATTATATATGCACATAAATAGGTTTGCCATTTAAATTTGAAATAAATACTCATATCTAAAGGTATAGTGTAAACATATATAAAATCCGGGTTGTTGATATTTTTAGGAACGTTTTTAAATATGTAACTATATGAATTATTATAAAAAATGTCATCACATTTTGGAATTAACCTTCCGCTCACCACAACTGTTACAAGTTCATGTTATTGATTCACGAAAGTAAATTCAAAAAGTCACCTTGTAATTTGTAACTTCGATATATACTATAACATTTATTATTTGTTTATGATGGATTTATTTTGAAATTTAAACTCAACTGATGAGGCAATATCAATAAATATGAATCTCTAAATGTCAATAAATCTTAATCTGATCGATCTGTGACAGTTAATCAAGAACATCAAGTTTTGTAATTCGTTGAATTAAAGAAAAATTGTTGACTTATTTTATTTTATTTATTATTTATTTTATATATATATTTTATTTTTTCATTCTTCAGCTTCTTTTACTTATTTTTAACTATGATTATTTGATTTCTACGTGTTTTTGATGAGTATAATACAAATCTTCTGTACATTTTTACACGTTTATCAATAATATAGACTATTACTAAGAGAAATTTAATTTTTTGTTTGCAATTGATAAACTAAAAAACTACTTAGCCCATTTAAAACATTCTTTCACCTATGGAAAGTTACGTTATTAAAAAATTGCATGAGTTTTTTTTTTAATTTTCAATATCTCTATTAACGGGAATCAAGTCGTGAGCAAAAGCTACTTAGAATACAAATATTAATAATTATATAAAAAAGTAGTCTGCACAAAACTTTTTGACCGTATATACCGAATATAGTTGCGAAGAACACAATTTAGGTAAAATATGTATTATATTATGTTATACTAGCTGTTATCCGCGACTTCGCACGCGTTTTTTTAATATATTAAATGAATTTAAAATAGTGATTAGATATGTAAATTACAGTAATAGTCTTTTAAAAATATTTGTAAGTATGACACGCATATCATCTACTGTATCAGGTAAACTGTATATTATAATGTGAGTACTAATAGTGTATCGAATGAGATGGGATTTATGATCAGCCACATAGTTGGAACTTTAAACTATTATATATCACCCTCAGTGCTCACTTACATTATACAAGAAAAGTATTCAAATAGGTCCAGCCGTTTTGGAGATTACCAGGAACAAATAAAATAACAGACATATTGAAAGAATAAAAAAAACGTTGATATTTGTTGCACCACAGATATATGTATTCACCAAAAAGTATTTATTTTAATACTACATACACAAACTTTATTTTTATAATAAGTAATAAACAACGATATTATTGATAATCTATACTATATTATAAATAGGTAAAGTATGTGAGTTTTTGAGTTTATGATGTTGTGACGTTGTAGGGGGTAATCTCAGGAACTACTGGTCCGATTTGAATAATTCTTTCAGTGTCATATAGCTCATTCATCGAGAATGGTTATAGGCTATATATCATCACGCTAGTTCAATAGGAGCGGAGCACATGAAAAATATTTCAAAATCGGAATGTTTTTTCCTTTTGAGAACTGCTGTATGTTAGTGTTAGTATATCTAAGCCACGCGTAAACGTACCACGTATAATCAAAAATTGGAAACAAAACTAACGTAGGATAAACGTTTTGAATAGGAACACAAAATAATCCTTGAAAATATTTGCGATAGAATGTTGTCACGTTACCATGGCAACGGATATAATACTGACGCTAACACGCAGCGGCAGCTCTGCATCTACCAAGCCGTACTTAAGAGGACGCCCGGGCTAATACCCGCCATCTACGACACTACCTAACCACATTAATGTGCATGCCTGTCATTAATATTGAAGCCTGGAGGAGAAAACGCCGGCTGGCGCAGTGTTTTCGCTGCCAACAGTTCCGGCACTCCTCCCTGCATTGCCATCGGCAGATAGCCTGTGTGCGGTGAGGGGAACCACAATCCGCCCGCCAATGCGAACACCCGAAAGATGAGCCGGCGACCTGTGACAACTGCGGGGGTGCCCACCCATCAAATAATAAGAGATGCCCCGTGTTCAAACGCGAGAATGTTGAGGAGACGACGGTGGCCATCCTCATGGCCCCCGCCAACGATCCTCCCACCAGGGGCCCCAAGAGTAGCAGGAGGAGGAAGAAGAAAGGCCCTAACAAAGCAGACGACGCCCGGTTCTGAGAGCTGTTAGAAGGTCTAAAAGCCCTAGATGATGCCCGTGAGGAAAAACTTAAGACTGCCTCCCCACACAAAGCCTGTAAAATCAGAGCCGAGTACAGGGAAAAGATGAAAACTCAAGTACATGATATCCGAGAAGAGGCCAAGCGCATAGATTACCTCAAGTAGACGCCCAAGTAAAACGGAAGTATATGCCGACGCCCTCCCGGCGCGCCAGGTACGACCGATCACACCCGAACAAGAACGCCTGAGAACGAAAGAGAGACAACCGATGACCGGGCCCAGATGAGACAGACGAGATAACCAAGCCAAGCCGTTTCAAGACGGCACCACCACCGCAAATAAGACCCTCCCGTCGTAACGGGGGGCGAATGATGCCTCAGCCAGAGGGGCCACCCTGATGCTGATCCCCCGCATGCCCTGCACATCAGAGGGTGGGCGAGAAGATACCCCCCGAGCGGAAGATCTCAAAATAGCCCGATTTTGAGACATTCTTCATTAGTGCTCCGCTCCTATTGATTTTAACGTGGTATGTAGCCTATAGCCATTCTCGATAAATAAGTTATCTTACACTGAAAGAAATTTTCAAAACGGACCTCTAGTTCTTGAGATTAGCGCTTTCAACCATACAAACAAACAAACAAACTTTTCAGCTTTATATATTAGTATAGATAAACTTACCCGTGCAGCTTCATCTGCGTAAAATTGGTTACTTATAGGTTCCAATTGTATTTTTCCGAACTCGAAAAATCTTAAAAATCCTAGAACCCGATTGCAGCGTTTCCCACCGCTTCCAATTTTGGAACTGGTTTAGTGAATTACTTACGCATGTATGAAAGAATTTTCGTTGAGTTGAATGTAGTGCCATTTGTCGTTCAGCGACATCAATAATTTCGTTTTGTTTGAAATACGAATGACCGTTGAGCCATTTCGATATAGTTCATACAAAAATTGCGAATCAAATATGGGAGGATGAGGTTAGGAGGGTGAAAATTTAGGGTCAAAGGTATTTTTGATGGCAAATAAAAAAAAAAAAAACAAATAAGACAAATTTGCAAATAAATTGAAAAAAAATCTGGACAGAGTTATTCTAATCACCTAAAGGTATAAAATATACTTCAAGAACCTATTCTCATACCTACCCTATATACATTTCAAATTTCATAAAAATCGGTCCAGCCGTTTTGAAGGAGTTCGAACACTAACACCGTGACACGAGATTTTTATATATTGGATTATGTATAACATCGAGACAAATTAAGGATAAATAAATATCAAATTTAGATTTCATAATGTTTTAATATTACTTTGTATTAAAATTTTGAATGTATTATGCATAAGCCGGATTCACAGCTATATTCAGTACAGCCAAAAAGATAGACGAGACTGTAACTACTTATTAAAATTATTTAGTTTTACTCACAGACGTGCCTTTACAGAATTAATGTATTTCAATTAATTTTTAATCACTATAATTAATATTACATACAAAATTAACATTTTAAATTGAGTGTAGGCCAATGTATGAAGTAGTCTGAAGATAAGTTATATACTAGATGTCGAACGAACCAGTGAAGGTACATCCATAAAAAACCTATCATGATCGTAAATCGTGAATTATAACGAGATGGCTAAAATGTTGCATGTTATGTTTTTCTTCAATAATCTTTGAAATTTCTATTAGTTCAATTAATAACTAATTTATTTTGGTCGTAGGGTGAGTCATGTAGAATTAAAATTGCTTTAATTTCCAAGTAAATAAAAAAACTTGAATGTCGCCAGGCGCAAAAGTGTCATTATGTAGAGTGATTTCCAAAACTATTAGCTTTAATAAAAATATTGTAAACTTTACTGATATTTACGTTTGAAAATGACATGAACACATTAAGATGTAGATGTTCTTTTGTTTCTGTTAAGTAAAATGTTTTCTACTTCATTTGTATGCCTCTTATAGAGGAATTATGGAATAACTTCCCGATGAGTTAGAAGCTTGCAATTTTCGATTCAGAAAAAAGGGGAGAAAATAGAAAATCGTGGTAAAATACGATCGGTTACGCTTATTAGCATATCATGACGCGAAATTATAGATTTATCTTTTACTAACAATATCGTTCAACGCGCCTAAAGGAGTTTTATCTTCAGAAACGATATTACATAGAAAGTGTTATACTAGCTGTGGACGTTGATAGTCTGTGTACATTATTCAATTAGCCTTTCCAGAATTGACAAAATAATCGCCTTAATAATAACACGCGTCGTTCAATTAACTTTGTAATTTAAAATAAGAAATTACGAATATTAATACTCCAGCTGCTTGCTTGCCTTGAACAATGTTATGAATCTTTAAAATAAACATGAAATGTTGTGGAACATCTACTTTGAAGTACTCTACTCAACTCACTCACAAAGAAGGGCTATGTGTATAATTTAGCGGCTTTGAATTATGTGATGTATATCAGAACGTGATTCGTGTAGTTACCGGCCCTGAGACGTGATCGACGGCAGACGAGTCTTCAATTACTTTAGAGCAATATATTGATTAAATCTAATACGAAACGTGTGCGTATGTAAAAATAGATTAATATTATACGTATCTATCAGAATTATTCACTGTCTATATACGTATTAACATAGTTTTTTTACTAGTGTTAAAAAAACCTTAACATATAATCAGAGTTTTTTAATTAACATGGTCGCTTTTTGATAAACATTAAAAAATAACGGAGGCGATTTTTCAAACAATGATTTTTATATTTTTTGGGATAATTATTCTCATCCGTAAACAATTTTTTCGTAACGTACTTTTGCGTACCGCTTTAGTAGTTGCTTCCATTTTATCACCCTATTCTTTTTTAAATTATCAGTTAAGAAATTACCAGTACGTCTGTTGTAGGCTACAAGTACTAAGTCTTCTTTTAAAATATGCGACATGGTTCTAAGTGCTATCTTCATCTCCCGAGATAAAATCTTTTCATTTCGGACAGGATTTCTTAGAATTCTTTCCCTTACTGCTTTGAACACCTTTTTAGTACGAATACTACGTAAACGGCCAGATCTTTTTTTGTCACAAACAGAGGAGGTTTCATTGTACCTATTAATAGCTCGGTACACAAACATTTTATTAATACCAACAGAGGAGGTTTCATTGTACCTATTAATAGCCCGGTACACAAACATTTTATTAATACCAAGCGTATGGAGAGTTATAAATATTGCATTTGGCTCCATACCTACTTTGTGTAATGCAATCACAGCGATTCGATTCTTTTTATCACCCCACTCTATCTAAATATCGCAAAATATTGTACAATGTATTGGCGCCAAAATGAGAAAACTCAACGAATAATCATATAAAAATGACAGATTCCAAATTCAAATGTAATACTTTGTTTATTTTTAATTGTAACAGTATTTATGGCCAGACTAAGTATAGGATATTAATATACGATTTCGTATTTTGAAAAATATAAATATTGGGTTGTGTTGTAAATAAGTACATTAATATTTTATTGAGTTTTGTAATTTAACGCGTATGAAGTAGCGATTGCTTGCTTATAAGTACCTAGCTTTCATGAAGTGTACGGTACTATAAATATTATTGGTGAACGTATGGTATCTAATTGGGTAAAAGAATTTTAAAAACGATACTTTTAAAACAAATTATAAAATGAAATATGGTATTAACGTATATGTGTAATTAGTAGAGATAACTTACTAAGGATCACGGATGAGTGTATCAGAGCAAGTATGAAAATCGACATACTGATAAAGAAGTTGAGGAGTTATAGAAAAGCCTACTAGTATGGGCATATTATGACGGGTTATGTTCATAAAACTAGAAAAATGTTAAGTATGAACTTGGACGGATATAGCATTAGCGGAAGAACAAAGTAGGTGGGTTTATATTGTCTGTAGAATGTAATAATAGGTTATGAGTATTGGTAGGTGGTAGGCCAAGCTGAAACTGTAACTGATTTTAGCATGAGTGGGTCAGCTTGCCCGAGGTTGTACCAGCCGACCCACATAAAACCAATGTGAAGTAACAGTGCATTGTTGCGTTTTGTTCGGTCAGTGAGAGCGCCTGAGGCCCACCTACCCTTCTCTCCCTTCTCCACCAACACAGACTGGCAACGCTCTTGCGATTCCGTTGGTGTTACTGGTGTCTACTGACGGTGGCGATTACTTAACATCAGGTGACCCACATTGCCCCTATGATATAAAAAAAGAACAGTAGAGATTTAGTAGGTGCAGTATTAGAATCGTTTAAATTAATTTAGATCAGACTTGAGATAAAAAAATAAAAAGATGATGATGAAATACTATGTCGGAACCAAGATCCTTGCATAGCAGAGTTCGTGACATTTATATAAAAGTGCATACATCCAAAATGCAGTTGTAAAAGTCCTTAGCTTTATTAATTAAAGTGCAACACTAATATTTTACATAACATATTAATTATAGCTAATAATTTTTCAATCAGTGAAGGTTTAATTATATGATTGATTTTTCGCAATTTAATGTATGCATCTACTTCATTTAAATTATACACGATTTTATATATGTATTATATATTATACTAGTTGTATCCGCGATTATATATGTATTTATTTATTTATATACCAATTATAAAGATGAACAATTAATTGAACGCTACATAATTTAATGTGTTGCAGTGTGCCATCTCTTAGAGTAATACGAACAATAAAAACTTTATCATAAAAAACACTTTGAAAACCAATTTTGACTGTGATGGGTCAAGCGATGTTGGAATTAATTATGTACTTATGTATATTATGATGCCATTATTCTCTACTAGTTTTTACGTGGAACTTCACTCGCATTAATGTAGATTTGATCTATCTCTAGGGAACAGTAAATTCTTTCTGTTTGAAAGAATACCTTTATCCTTACTGTACTCCTGGTAACTTACCCCTAAAATTTCATGAATCAGTTGAGTAGTTAAGGAGTAAAAGCGTAACAAACAAACAGACAAACTCACTTTCACATTTATAATATTTGTTAGGATAGAATGTAGTAGATAGCTCTAAGAATTTCTCACATTTTCTTCATCGTTAGAAATTGTTTGCTTGGAATCTTTTAATACATCCACTAGGTGATTTCCTATTACAAGCTATTTCTTATTCTAAGAATGATCTATTACCAGAGTCTCTTTCACATTTATCTGAGTACACATTTCTTATACCTCGGCCGAAATATTCTGCTCTGGAGCATTATCTTAGTTATAAAAGTCAGTCGCTGCCCGAATCACTGTGAAGAGAAAATTATTACTACATAGAATCAGTTTTTCAGACGCTATGATGCTACATTTAATTATCGTTACATTAGATCGAGCCAAAAGAATTCTGTTGCTGGACATAAGCCAAAGATCACCATAACAACTAGTCCTACCCTGTTCGCGTATAGTGTGTTTATATAATTTGCACCAGATCATCAACCGAGGTTGTGGTGGTTTCATACTTTGTTTTCTAATGCGTGGTCATCATTCAAGAACTCTACAGCCTCATTGATTATTCCTTTACGAGTAATATGTTTCATCCAATGTTGATTAAATTTAGGAATGATATGGTGACTTTTTTGCGAATCTTCTTATTTCTGATTCAAACACAAGGAAGTCTCAGAGAATAGCCCTCACCATTGCCCCTTGAATTAACTTGAGTTTGATTTTGATTTCTATCGTATGTATTTATCCTAGTACTGTAGTCATCAATGCGTGCAAACGTTATTTATAATTAGTAGTCCGGGGAAGATGTTAAGACCCTGTCAGGTCAATAGCGTAGTCAGTTCGAGAATAAAAGTTATTTATAATACTCTATTATATTAAATGTACATTAAAAAATATATTATTAGTTTCCTGTTTACATACAGTTTGAATAGATCGTTTCTTTAATTATTATGAATATTATGTTTCCGCGAATTTAACAATTCTTTTTAAAGCATTTATTTTTCCTTAATATTATATTTTTTCTTTACTGGTATGATTCACTTGCTGTTAATCTACAGAACACATTATCCGAGGATATACTATATTCTCAATTAGGTTAATCTGTTTCTATAATCTTTTTTCGTATTTCTGCGTCTAAAATAAATTAAGTAAACGTAACGTAACATTTCTTTGATTATACTATAGTTTAATTAAAATCTATAATAATTTACACCATTGCATCTCTAAATTATCAATTTCAGTTAAAAATCGAAGACGCGGGCGCGCATAATACTTTGCACTAAACTGCATAGACGCACTATATTATGCGGTTTTAATTAAGGCCGTCTAAATGTGACGCAGATGTGCATAGAGGCAAACGTGATACTCTGTTTTCTTGTCTAGGTCACAATCTAGTTGTACTAATATATCATGTACTTATAGTTAGTAATTAATATTTAGTGAATATTTGACAGGTACGTATACGTTTAATTTATTCATTTAAATTTTAGACATCTTAGAGTACCGTATCTTATGTAAGTAAAACGCGTAAAAATACGTATTTATTCTATTCGCCGCTTGCCCAATTTTCATATGTCTAATTTAACAAAAAACATTGCTAATATAGGCCCTATTGTTAACTATATAAAAACTTATATTTTAAATATATGACTTCGCAACTTCGCTTGGTTTGTGAAAAAAAGTAATTACAAAATTAGATTTATTTTGTAATGGTATTAGCCCCTGAACTTAAACATATTTTTTAGTATTACACATAAAGAAGTATATTTAAAAGAATAATTATTACCTGCTCATTTGTACTCAACCTTCAAAAGGAAGCAGTTATTTGTTCGTATATCAGCTATTTCAATTTATTCTGTATTCGCTTATCGAGATTATTAATAAATAATAAAGTAGCTATCCGCATCTGCATGTATGCGCTCTTAGTTCTTTTAAATTATACAATGGATTTTGATACGGTTTACACTATCATTTATTGAAGTTCCGGCATTATAATCAATAAAAATAATATCGGACAGTGATGTCGCTAATGCTGGCTAAACCTATCGAGGTACATCAAAATCATATACTGAGGAATTGCGTATCTTCAAAAGGCTTAAAGTAATGTGTATGACACGTGTGATTCTCCTAAAGAAGAACTTTAATAACCATACTTATTCCCTTATTAATATGTTTATTGGGGATTTAATGAAAATTGAGATTGCTCTTTACGGTAAATAATCTCCAATAATATCTTAGAACATAACAGAGGTATTATGTATGCATAACTAAAGAAACATTGCATTTATTATGAGACTTACTTAGCTTTATTGAAGGCTCCAAAAAATTTAAAGAATGGCACTATTAAGTCTAAATTAATTGAAAACTTTCTCACATTAGTAAATTACACTCGGGCAAAACAAGTCTCCTTTTTGTTAATTACATTTCATGACAAAATCTGAACCGATCGCAGGATAGTTTAGCTTAGAAGTACTTTGGGATATGAAGTAGAATCTAGTATACTTTCATTTTAAATATTTATGGTATACTCGTACTATTAAAGTAGGTAACTGATTTAATAAAGTGTGTGTACTTATGTAGATGCGTTAGATGTTACGCTTCTTTGGCTTAACAAGATAAAAAACTTTAGAAAATTCTTCTTATCTTTTGCTTTATTCTACGTTTGTAGAAAAAACTACACTAACAATAGAAAAAAGGTATTTAGTACATTGAATGTTCTAATACAAAGAAATACAAACAACAAATACAAAGAGATAAAATGTTGACTATAGCTAACTTCAGGGTGTCGGCTTTTCGTGACGGTGAAAGCGCGCATCGTAAAAATTCGCTCTCATCATTTTTCCCTAACGCACCAAAAGAAGTATAACTTCAAAAATGCAGACAAATGCGCGGTAAATGTATGTAAATTTAAAAGTTGTTATTGATGAATATTGTTTGAGACTCGTTACAAAAACTATACAGTGCAAAGGAAAAAATAAAAATGTAAAGTGGCTTTACAAGTATACCGTGTCGCATATTGATTGATCGCGGTTCCCTTCCCTTTTTCGGTATTTGTATTGGACATATTTAATTGGATTAGACAATTTACATATTGTATAATTTACGATACAATTATTTTAATAATTTATTTGTTTTTGGTTTTAAGATACCAATTGATTAATTAAAAGTAGATAAAATTACATATTGTTAGTTTGCTACAGGCGTAAACAATTTACTATTTGATATATCGGAGTTTTAATAAATGGTTATAAGATAGCATATGAATAAATATTTTATTGTTTATTTATGTGCTCATAAATCTAAAATTACTGATTATATTTTCTTGTTACTTTTTATTTGTATTGTACTTTTTAATCGACGAAAATAACGGAGGAGGTTCTCAATTCGACGCGTATATATATATTTTTAATGTATGATCGATCATAACTTTTTACAGATCAGTCCGATTTTAAAAATTCTTTAGGAAAGGCTATAGTCGGAAGATGGTCCCATATAAATTTTGGAAAAAAATCCAACCCCAAAGGGATGAAAACAGAGAATGATTGATTGTTCACTCACTGATTATGTCTATGACCGCGTATAACTTTTGACAGAATAGTCCGACTTTAGTTATTATTCTTTGATTTAAAAGGGTATACCCCGAAGTTGGTCCCATATACACGTAAACATAAAAAAGTAGCCCCAAGGGTAGGAAAACAGGGGATGATTTATATTTCAGCTTCTGAGTTGTGTATTACAAATAAATTAAGCATGTAGTAATTAGTACATTATAGCCACAAGTAATTATAAAATAAAAACTTTTTAACAAAAAATTGAACCACCGAAAAAACTGGAAAGCAAAAAATAATAAACCTTTTACTTTATTCATCTTAATAATTAAGTTCTTAAACTAATGTAAGTATACTCTGGATGACGTCAGTTCTTTTCTGCAACCTGGACAGCGTGTAACCAAAATTTCAAATTAATTGATTCAGTAGTTAATGCATGAAAGCATAACTTAGATTTGCATTCATACGGTACATTACAGTACAGTGCAGTGTAGTACAGTAACTATAAACCGTGCCATGTTTTTATTATTCATTTTTTTAGGTGGTAGAGTCACGCTGAAACTATTTCTAGTTTCAGCATGAATGAGTCAGCTCGCCCGGGTTAGTACCACCCGTCCCACAGAAATACCAACGTGAAATAACTGTGCTTGCATTGTTGCATTTCGTTTGGTTAGTAAAAGCGCCGGAGGCACGCCTCCCTTAAAAAACCGGCACCGCAATTGCGACTCCCCTGGCTAGTGACTATGGATGGCTGTGATCCAATGATATTACAAATAAATATCATTGGCTGTGATCACTTAACCCAGCTAACCCACCTGTTCATTTGCCTTCAATAATATAATAATAGTAATATAAAATAGTATTGATCGTGCAATGACCATAGGCAATAACTACTACTTGCCCAAATCGTCAGTCTAACAATTCAGATTTAATTGAAAATATTGAAGCTGTGGCTATAATCACCAACCTTGACAACAACGGTCTCGTCGTGTCATTTTGCAGATTAGTTTCTTTTGTGCCGGAAAAGCATCGTAGTATTGCATTCGAGTGCATAAAGGTCACTTGTCAATGCATAAAAATATACAAGGATAGTAGGATAAAAATACTATGCAAGTATTTATACAAACACTTTCGATTTTTTGTGTTCTTTATTGAGTTGACTGCACATTAATAATACTCTGCCGAGTAAATGTTAAACTAAATTAATCTTTATTATATACTGATAGGTATACAAATGGTTTTATACACTACTAGCCTCGCGTGAAATAGTTACTTTTGGCTAACTCTAACACGCAGCGGAAGCTCTCATGAGGAAATAAGCCTGATATTGAAAAAAAAATTCATTGGTGTTCCGCTCCTATTGTTCTTAACGTGATAATATATAACCTATAACCTTCCTCGATAGATGAGCTATATAACACTGAAAGAATTTTTCAAATCGGAGTAATAGTTCCTGAGATACAACGTCACATACTCACAAACTTTACCTCTTTATAATATTAGTATACATTTATAATATAAAGCTATATTTTGTGTACTTTATAGGATTCTATCGTTTCAGTAGAGCATTAACTGAAAATGGCTATGGCTTAAGAGGATAACACACTAAACTTAAAGGAGGATTAGTTTTCTTGTGCAGTTGTAGCCCCGTATCTAGGGGAGAGGGATAAAATAAGGCACTCGGCTCATACAATATGATTATTCAAGTCATGGCGGTGTTGGTTTGGTGGAATATCAACTAGATATAACCTGAACCTGAGAAATGTTTTTTTTTTTATATTATAGGAAGCAAACGAACAGTTGAGTCACCTGATGTTAAGTGATCACCACCGTCTATAGATACTTGCAACACCAGGGAAGACGCAAGTGTGTTCCCAGCTTGTGTTGGGGGAGGGGGAAATAGGCAAGAGGGAGTAGCGGAGAGGAGAGGGAGAAAGGGGGACCTAGTCTTCCGGCGCTCTCACTTACCGAACGAAATGCTATATAAATATAAACATTGTTACTTTACGTCGATTTTCTGTGAGAGGGTGGTACTACCTCGGGCGAGCCGATCCATTCATGCTGAAACTTGTAATAGTTTCAGCATGGCTTTACCACCTAGTCAACCTGTGTCTTGTAGTACTACTGTATTTGGGAAAACAGAAATGTGAACGAATACGTCGTGGGCTGGCCCGGTGATTATATTCATACCTTCATTCGGGAAGAGGAATATGGCTCTACAGTGGATCTCATACAGATGTATGATGATAAAAGTTAAAAATTTGCTCCATAAAATTCAGAAAAGCATTCAGAACCCTGATTGGCTTACCGTCGACTTGTAAGAAAAAGGCGCTATGCAGGCCTATATCACAAGTGAGATTGCGCACCAGTGCACTTGTGGAACTCGAGATCCCGATTATAGCTTTGACGTGCTAACAATTGAAGTCTTTTTTATTGAAACTGTGTGATTTTTTTAAAACAATTTATCTCAAGCGATGAGAGAGAGAGGAGCGCCACTATTAAGTTTCTGCCCCGGTTCGAAAAAATCGTAGATCCCCAGGTTGTAAAACTGTTACACTAATTCTGTAGATATTATATAACAAATCAACTTACATTAGAAGGGACCCTAATTACTTTACTTTCATCAAATTGATTCTCTAAACCGATAACTCCGGAGTATTCCGGTGAAGCTGTTAAGACCTTGCTGGGTCAATAGCATAGTCAGATCGAAAAAAAATTCTCCGGCCTTCCGTTAAAAATACTTTCGCTGATAAAATTAGGCACTAAATTAACAAAAAAAAAAAACGGTTAACAAACAGAAGAGGAAGATGTATTTAACTATTTATCTCTGAAAAGAATAGTAGAAGGAAACACGAAGACAACAAGTCAATTGTCATAACGATCGCCTCTTTTTATAGAACCGAAAAACAAATAGTAAAAAAGTAAATTATAATTAAACAAGTAAACATTTTTTTACTTTGATTTAAGTACATTGTGATCAAGTTATCAAAACATTTCAGAGAACCATTTTACAAGAGTCTTCAATGTGCATATAAAACACTCGTTGTTGCAAACCGTAGGCAGCTTATAAGTTTGAACAACGTAAAGCGCAAAAACATGTCACGACTCACTTGTCATTTGATTTCTTTGTTCGTATTTTTTGCTCGTAAAATGCATTGATATAGATCTTTATTGACGATTGGTAGGACAGAGTAGTGTTATAATAAATTTGCAAATGTAATACAGGCTTGCGAGTACAGATTCGAGGACAGGCCTGAATGTCAAAACAAACCACCTATAAGTTATTGTGTCTTTATTTACGTTTGGCAGTTTACTTAGACCGTGACATTTCGTTATTACCGTATCGATGGCTCTGACCTTGAAGTCATCCGTTGTTGAAAAAAAATTAGACGTGTAATCATCTCTAAGGAACTTCGGGTGTTATTATACGTTAGTTGCCTGACTAAAGTTGTATATTCAAATTACATTAAAAGAGCTATCAGTCAATTTTCATAATATACATAGCAAGTTGTAGTTCAATATAGACGGATAATTTTAATAGCAATGTAAATAAATGTACGTTCAAGTTGTATCTATTAAAGGTATATCCAAGATATTAAAACTTGGTCTCAAACTTATACGGTGTTATTACAAAAAAGTTAAATACTTAAAAAAGGTTTCGTACGAAATGCACCGCGCTCGCCCGAAGCAAGATCGCGTTATCCTTTTTTCGCAAGTGTAATCTAATCTAACCAAAGCGAGACAAAAGAGCAAGACGGCGAACATTCACCAAGAGATCTTTTTAAAGTAAGCGTTCGAAACGTGTTTAACTTTTTTGTAATAACACCATTAATGTTTTCTATATGCGTGTATACAATAAAATATATAATTAAATAATATGTGTTTATGAAATACAGTCTCTTTGAAGTTTAATCAGTCCAGAGTAGTCCGGTGAAGCTGTTAAGACCTTGCTGGGTAAATAGCGAAGTCAGTTCGAAAAAAAAAAACTAATGGGCTTACCGGCAAAGAACTATTCGATTGTTCTAGGCTCCTAGGCTTTTAGGATTTTTGTGGATCCCATTGATCCTTTGCGGTTGTTTTAATTAAAAGATTTTTTAATGCACACCGAAGCAGGAGAGTATCAGCCAGTGATTGTAGACAGCAATTAATATGTCAATAAAAAGAATAAGATGAAATCGCTTTTCATGTTTACCAGTGTATACATTTAGTTTTTTCGTATTAAGATTTTGATGCAGTTTCACTATTATTAGGAAAATTCCTTTTTTTTTAACTAACTACGCAATTGGCCTGATGTATTTTTAAACTTCACCGGACTACATTCCTTACGTAAGGGGTACGTTTGGGGTGTAAGGGGTGTCGAGTAACATCCAAGCCAACCTCAACTGCACGTGGTGCACCCTGCTGATCAACGAACGAGGCAATGGCGATAGCGGGGTGGTAGGGTTTTATAGCCCGACTGGGTCGCAACCACCATGCATATAGCGAAAAAGCCCGTCATAGTGACTCGCTTCTGCGCGTCGCGTTTCGGGATCAGCCTGTGCATATCCAGTACCGGGTGACTTTCGTCATTATGGCCGGCATAACAGCGGCGACCGGCGATGGATAATCTGTCTCTCGGTGGTTGC
Organism: Antheraea mylitta; assembly: GCA_014332785.1. Classification (NCBI taxonomy): domain Eukaryota; kingdom Metazoa; phylum Arthropoda; class Insecta; order Lepidoptera; family Saturniidae; genus Antheraea; species Antheraea mylitta. Next base: position 2,861,188 of record JACEII010000019.1, read on the forward strand.
CGATGTTTTGGGATTGTACTACGCTTAACATCAGGCATAGTGTAGTCACTTTGTCGTGTTTCAATAAAAAGAAGGACAATGCTAGCCTAACCTCATTCAATATTTCAAATAATTCACTATGGAAACTTCTTACAAAGACTTACAGAAAGTCGGCAATATCTATCTTCTAAGGATAATTCACAGTAACCATTTTTGTCTTTTCCATGTTATTAAAACAAATAGAGATAATTGGGAGAGAATCTATTTTGATGAACATCGAGTAAATCCGTATCGGATTCATACGTAGGTAGATCTAAATTACTCTGTATTGCAATTAATGTATTAGAAGCTATTACATATTCTAAATTACATACAATAAAATATTAACTTGTCTTACAAAGCCACTTTGATAAACTGTCAATGTCAAAGTGCCAAAAATGGATCGAATAGTACATGTATCTAAATCACTTGTACACGACATGACGCCAAATTAGTACAAGCACCCGGGCGAAGTCGTGGCTGGTTATTAATATCTATATGATGTGTTAACTAGTTAACTCATCAAATTACTTTATTAAATTTAAACATCTTTAGCCACATTAAGCCGTGTTTTAATTTGTAATTTCGCGTCATGACATGCTACGTAAGCATTACCGGCCGTAGTGCCCTTGCGCGGCTTGTGTCCGACTAGCGACACGTAGTACAGAGGTTTTTGATAGATATTTTGCTTTTCATCTTACGTTTGATTGATTAATAGACTTCATAAATATGTATATAATTATTGCTCCGAGTGCCAATAGCTTTGACAGCCACACTTGAAGGTGGTAGGGCCATGCACTGGTTTCAGCATGAATGAGATGGTTCACACGGGGTAATACCACCCGACACACAGAAAAGCGACGTGAAGTAACAGTGCTTGCATTATTGCGTTTCGTTCGTTCAGTGAGTGCGCTGGCGGCCCATCTACCCCTTCCCTTTCCTCTCTCCTCCTTTCCCCTCCTCCCTCCCCCTTCCCGATCAACACAGGTTGTCAACACACTTGCGACTCCTCTGGTGTTGCTGGTTTCTATAGACGATGGTAATCACTTAACATCAGGCTACCCACCTGTTCGTTTGCCACTTATGATAAAAAAAAAAAACACTAATGTTAATAATTCCATTAAACAAATTCTGGAATTTAAATTTTGTTATTCACACTATCATTAACATGAAATCTCAAAAGAGAACACATTTGTTTCATTATATTGAGCTTCCACTTCTGTCGGCAGTTTCGATGAATGCCTCAAGTTTTTTAATATGCTTTGTAGTTTAGCTCTTGAGTACAATCTCCCCTGATGTTACATGATACGGTCTACGGTGATTAACGCCCAAAACATAGAGAAGAACTGGCTTTCAAGCCTGCCGGAAAATACAGTGGTCAAACATGGTTAGGTCAACAGATGGTCGACAGATTTCATACTTTGTGGTGATAGCTAATTAGACGAGCTTAGAAAAAATCCAACAAGTTTCGTTACAATGTCTTCTCTTGCTAAAAACTCCGGCTTTATTGGTAAGGATTTGAATGATAATGTTTACTTGAAAAGTGAAAGCGTAACAAACTCACCTTCACATATATTTTATTAGTTACGGTGTAAAGTAATGTAATGAGATACATGGACTTGTTTGCTTAATTAATTTACAAGTAGTTATATAATAATTTATATTTCTTTCTGTGACCGTAATGTCACCTGTTATTAGAATCCCGGTTAGACAGATTGAGTAAATTTCAGTAGGAAGCAGATAATAGGAGATATAACGTAATTTAGTAACAAACAGCAATATGGTTACTTCATTGCTATGTTAATGAGATGGTTTTTTTTTCTCGAACTGACTACGCCATTAGCCTTAATAGGTCTTCACAGCTTCACCGGACTACTAAGATGAGCGCTTAAGGCACTCAGCCGATTTTGTTTAGGTAACATGCTCAAGGGTGCACGGCACACCTCGGCTTGGGCTGTTGCCGGAAAAAACCCGTTCTGACCTAGCTAAACTATGCTAAGCTATTCATGTATTCATTTTTGAATCATATAATTAAAATTGCATGATTCATAAACACAACATGTAAATCGGAAATAAACAAACTAAACTACTCGATTCAGTTCAAATAAGGGAAAAAAGTAAACCCTTCCACCAGTTTATGTAAAGGTGCATGTCTGAATATCTGTGTATGTGTATAATCGGTGTGATGTGTACTGTATCGCGATAGCAACATCTTTGAGATCACCCGGGTGATCTCGACAAAGATGCTGCCGAGATGACGCGATGTATGTGCGGGAGTTAAACGTGAGGGCCCTGCCTCGTGACACATGAGGGAGGGGTTCGGGACGTGGCTGGCCACGTAAATTGAAAAGATCGAATTTACAGATTAAACGAACGGCGCGGCGCCGGCGCCGGTATCTAAAAATAGAAATAACGACATTGTTTATCGATTTTAGAGGAAGATAGATATAAACACGCGAGGTTACTTTATCTTATATTGGGCAAAATTATTATTATTTCGAGACGGCGGTGCTCGCGAGCCGTTGAATGGTAACCGCGATGGCACTTCGCGATCGCACGAATAGGGCCCTGTTTTGGATCATTTGCTACTTCATCGTACGTGGAGATCTCCGAGATCTCGTGGAAGACTAAGAGCTGGGCTGACCAGTCTATGCAGCATAATAACGAGTTGGTAACTAATTTTCCCTATTGGCTATATCAATTGTTTAATCTTTTTTGTTATATTGACGTAATAAGTTAAACAATGTAATTGACTTTGTACATAATCTAAATTTAATCACTTCTTCCATCACTTTACTCTTGCGGTATATAGAATTAGCGAGCGGGTAGAGGTTTTCTTTATATTTTGAAGTGAAAACTACGTTTAGCGCGTTAGGCGATTTAAAAAAAACTAAACTAATTGGTTTGCGTCAGCTATGATCTCGGCATGCTCGTGACGTATTGCGCTTGCACCAGACTAGCAACGCGTAGTATAGCGACAGTATACATAACAGACAGTAAGGAAACTACCTATAAACCTCGCACCGGAACACTCACACAAACATGGGTATCGTCGAGACCCCTAAGCGGTTTTCACGGTGCTCTCCATAAAATTCCTTTCAAAACCTCTCGTCGATGCGTATGTTTGTGTGAGAGTGCCGTTTTCGAGCATTTGTTCGTAGTTTCCATACTGTCTCTCATATTAATATTGTCGTATAGCAACCTGTTCTTGTATGTAATATTGATATTTTGTATTGAGCTTGCATAGCCTATCATATATTTGGTTCATAATTAAACTGTATAAAAATCTTAGGTCTTTACTTATGAAATTGCCGTTTTGTATGAAAAATTTAAACGAATTTTTTTCATGTATTTTTTATTTGTATTAATCGAAGTAATCACCCATGCAATCAATGCATCTTTGCCAACTCAGTGGCAGTTTATTGATGCCCTTCTTAAAGAAATCAACTGGACGGGAGGCAATAAATTCTTCAAAGGTATTTTGTACTGCCTCTCGAGTATTGAATTTTTTTCCCGCCAAGAAGTTATTCAAATTCTGGAAAAAGTAGTAGTCTGTAGGCGTAACATCTGGTGAGTAGGGCGGATGAAGGAGAACTTCCAACCCCCGTTCTTGAAACTTGGAGACCGTCTACTGTGCAGTATGAGGTCGCGCGTTGTCGTGCAGGAGCAGCGGAGACGAGCGATTAACCAATGCTGGTTGGAGATGTGTCAGCTTCTCCATCACTATGTTCAGTTCTTCACAATAATGAATAATGATGAATCACACCGGCGCTAGATTATCAAACAGTGACCATCACCTTTCTAGGGATAAGTTTTCATTTAGGGCATTGTTTAGGTGCTAAACCAGGATCCAAACAACTTGCTGAGCGCTTGCGGTTATCAAACAGAATCCATTTTTCATCGCAGGTAACAATGCGGTTTAAAATTCCTTCATTTGTGTGTCTATTGAGCAGTGCAAGTCACGTCTCGACGAATACTTCGCGCTGGCGATCATTAAGTTCGTGGGGCATCCATTTGTCTTTTACCTTGCCAATTTGACGCAAATGGACCAACGTCGAAAGCTGCTGCTAATTCAGCCGTAGATTGTGTATCATCAGCTTCCACAATCGCCTTTAATTCGTTATTGTCGACCAAAGTCTTCGGACGACGGTGAGGTTCATTTTTCAGGTCGAAATTTCCAGAAGGGAAGTGAGCAAACCAATAACAGGTGGTGCGTTGGTTTGTAGTGTTAGCTCCATAAACATCACTGATGTTGCGTGCCGCTTATGCCGCGTTGCTACCACGACGGTACTCATATTCCATAATTTCTCGAAGTTTTAACGTATCCATATTGAAAAAAGATCGATATGCGATGAAAATGTAACACTAATTACACTAAAGATGGCATTTCAGCAGTAGTGCTCAAACATTGTGCTCTGGAGTTGTGTCCTGTGTTGACGCGCCTATACGAACTCTCATATCGCAGTGGATATGTTCCATCTTCCTGGAAGACAGCTTACGTACACCCTGTGCCTAAAAAAGGAGACAGATCAGATCCATCGAATTACAGGCCTATCGCTATAACCTCCCTGCTCTCTAAGGTATTGGAGCGCATCATCAATACCAAGCTCCTGAGATACCTAGAAGAATGCGATCTAATCAGTGATCGTCAATACGGATTTCGCTACGGACGCTCGACTGGCGATCTTTTAGTGTATCTCACACACCGATGGGCTTCAGCCATTGAGAGTCATGGTGAGGCTTTGGCAGTTAGTCTCGATATAGCTAAGGCGTTCGATCGGGTCTGGCACCGGGGCCTTCTATCAAAGCTGCCTTCTTACGGATTGCCCGAGGGCTTGTGTAGATGGATTGCCAGTTTTCTGTCCGGCAGACGTATAAAAGCAGTTGTAGATGGTAGCGCTTCGAAAGCATGGACATAAATGCTGGCGTCCCGCAAGGCTCCGTACTATCTCCAACATTATTTCTGCTGCATATCAATGATATGCTATCTATTGATGGCATTCATTGTTATGCAGACGATAGTACTGGAGATGCGTATTACACGGGCCGTGCAAACAACCCTTCATCTATTGTGGTAGAAAATCGTGAACAACTTGTGTCTCAGATCGAAAATACATTGTCTAATGTATCTGACTGGGGTCGGAACAATCAAGTTCGTTTCAACCCTAATAAGACACAAGTTTGCGCGTTCACTGCTAAAAAAACTCCATTCACTGTGGCCCCACAATTTCAGAACACACCGCTTACCATCGCAGAAAGTATTGGGATCCTTGGTGTCAACATTTCTAGTGACGTGCAGTTTCGTAATCATCTGGCAGACAAGGTTCAGCTGGCATCTAGAAAGCTCGGTATTCTGAATAAGGCGCAACGGTACTTTACCCCTGGGCAAAGGCTGTTGTTATACAAAACACAAGTGCGACCCCATATGGAGTACTGTTGCCATCTCTGGGCGGGAGCACCTGGATACCAGCTTGGACTATTTGACTCAGCGCAAAAACGAGCTGTGAGAATTGTTGGCGATCCCAAGCTTACAAATGGTATTGAACCACTAAGTCACAGGAGAGACGTCGCCTCTTTATGTGTCTTCTACCGCTTGTATAATGGGTTGTGTTCCGAGGAATTGTTTAACATCATGCCTGTAGCTACTTTCTACCATCGCACCGCTCGTAACCGGCAGGGAATTCATCCTCACACATTGGAACCGAAAGGTCTCGGACGGTCCGGTTCCAGAGAGGTTTCCTTCCACGAACGACCCGACTGTGGAATGAGCTTCCTGCTGAAGTGTTTCCTGGGGGCTACAGTATGGAGTACTTCAAGGGGAAAATTAATAGGTTATTTAGGGGTCAGCAACGCGGACGTGACACTTCTGATGTTACAAGCGTCCATAGGCTGCGGTGACCGCTTTACACCAGGCGGCCCGCATGCTTATTTGCTACCGACGTAGTATAAAAAAAAAAATTAATAAAGAAATGACTACTTTGGAAAAAGAATTCCATGTTTTTAAAATAAAATTAATTTGAAATTAGAATTCTTAGCCAAACAAAAATTATTTTGATTTCAAATGGCCAGCACTGCAGAACGGCAATTTCATAGGTAAAGACCTATTATTATTATTATTATTATTATTATTATTATTATTATTATTATTATTATTATTATTATATAGTTATTGCTCTGAGTTAAAGAAAACTAGGCTAATGTTAACAATTTCTTCTTCTTCTTTTTCTTGTTTTGGCTCTGCAAAAGCACGTGCCAGTGTCAATGTTTTGTTTCAATGGACGTTACAATCTAATAATATTACAAACGTCGTGTGATTATTTCAATATTCTAACAAGAAGGTGGATCCCTTGATAGATCCTTCCAGGGACTTTTTGTGGCATCTCAGAATTTTATGCTCCGTGGTATTATTTTCCATTCACTTCACTTATGCACAATAAACTACCACCAAATTTACATAATATAGAGTCAAATAATACAAGATTATGAATAGAATATAAAATAAAATATAAAACCGCTACATGACAGCCTAGGATCCGGTCAAAAACTCGGTAATAATCTTATTTACAAATTATGAAATTAAAAATTATATAGACTGATAAAAATTAAAAAAAAAGCACACAATTGCTCCATTGTTTTAGTTTTCACATCTCTTGGCAGTCTTTATTACTGCCATGGTTTTTTTAAAACACGTATTTCAATTAGCCTTTCAGTTATGTGTATAAGTGGATACTATTATTATAATAAGCTGTTTTTAATTAATTTAAATACTTTTAAGCTTAATGTAATCATACCTTTTAATTTGAATCTCATAAATAATCATATAATCATAATAAAAGTATGTATTAATATCTATACATATAATGAGAATGTATATCTAATGTTTTTGTACTTTTTCCATTTTCGTGAATAAAATTGTTGCAGGTGTCTAGAAATAAGTAATAGAATATATTTCAATCATTTTCAGATATTTCTGTCTGTCTGTCTGTTGTATGACTACGCATCAGAGCTAAAGTACTGAGTTCACAAAGAAACCTCAATAAAGCAAATCATAAAGCATTTCCGCAGGGGTAACTAATTTTTTGTTTCCTTAAAATCGGTCCACTCTATCAAAAGTTCTTGTAATTTAATGATGACTGGAGTTAAGTACGAGAGATAGTAATCTATACTAATAATATAAAACTGCAGGGTTTGTTTGTTTAGTAGGTTGAACGCGTTAATCTCAGGAACTATCGGTCCGATTTTAAAAATTCTTTCAGTGTTAGATAGCAAGGCTATTATTATATATCATCGCGCTAGGATCAATAGGATCAGAACACCAATGAAGAATGTTTCAAAATTTTTTTTTCTGAGAGCTTTCGTTGCGTGTTTGCATTAGCCTAAAGTAACTGTTACTCGCGGACAAAGTATATAAGAATAAATGTTACGCATTTTTAATATCGACTTGTAATATCCTTAGTTGTATATAGACACATTGTATTATAGAATCATGACCTCAAAATGACCCACCGTTATATAATCTGTCAGTCGTCGATGTTATCGGCATTCCAATGCATGCTCGGGCATTATTGTGTAAAGAGAAACAATAGTTCGCGGTATTGTATTCTTGACTTGACGACTTGACGACACCGTGTTTTTTTTCTACTCTAATACTATTACAATACTAAAATATTAGAGATGTGCTGATTATGACTTTAGTCGACCAGCCGATTAGTCGGCGGTCAAAAAGGCGCCGAGCCGGCCGACTAATGGCTAAAGACGAAATGTTCGTTAATACCTCAACTGAATGTACGCATTTTAATTACGGAGAACAAGTTTAGTTCTATGTTTTCCTACTAGATGGCAGTATTAAAAGAAAATAATATTTCGATGTCTAATAACATGAGCATGTCAGTCTATTCATATTAAAAATAGATAGAGAAAGAGTAAGTATACGGGTAACGGGTCAGCATTTAATTGATCTTATCGTTTGACCATCACTTATAATTATCATACAATAAGTGAATTATTATTGGAAAATGTATTGAATACAGTCAAAATTGACTGAATAGAAGGCGGGAGTGAAAATGCAGCCTTTTCTTCAGTGTAAAGCATCAGTCATCGCATTATTGTGTTCTGGTGAGAATGGGTGTGGTTAAAAAAATATATTGATATACGGGAAACTTAGTTAGTCAAGTTAGTCCTTGAGTAATAGTTAATCTGCGAAAAACCTTAAATTATATACGTTTTTATATATCAAAGTGAATATTTGTATATATAGTGAATATTTTAATTAATTGAATGTATTTCATGCATTTTATATAAAATAAACAGACTTTCTACACTTCTTCGTCATATAAACTTTAACTATGCCAAATTTCAAGTTAACCCGTTCACGGGAAATCGGTTAAAAAGGGGTACAAAGATTTTGCGTCACATATTAATATATAGATTTTAGATACAATAGACATACTTTTTTAATTTGTTATAATCAGTATAAATATTTATGTTACTTTCACCAGCTGATTTCCACTCGCCTCACTGGCAAAGCTTTAACTGAATCCAAAACATAAATAGCCTAGAATCATCTACGTAAAATTAGACATAGAATGATCATAGTCCTATTCCGACACGTCTAGTAGCTTTTATATGATGGAGACTTAAAGCATCTTTATTTTCATTATATAAAAGAATATATATTGATACAGTTTTATCTATAAGGTGCAAGTTATGATTATTTAAAAAAAACAGCATTTTTCCTTTTCGAATTGATTTTTGTATCACAAGCAGTTCTAAGAAATAAATAAATTACTCATACACTACGCAACGTATTTTGGACTTAAAATTTTAATATTTTGTTTACCTTGGACGTTATTGTATCAGTAAACATGTATCGTATCATGTAAGTAACAAACGAAATATTTTATAATCTTCACTTTTTTTTTGGCCACTCTCAATAGTAACTTAAATTCAGGTTTGCGAATAATACAGGCAAGAGATTAATAAAAAACAACGTTAAGATATTACTATAGAAATCTAAAATCGGCATTTATTTATTTTTAATTATACTGAATATTACAAATATAACATAATTTACCTAATTTTGTGATCTGCGCGTATATATTCAGAGCGGTCAAAAAGATTGGCAAGGACTGTATAAACTCCATTTAAACTTTTATATAAAAAAAACTGGAATAGGTCAACAGTGTGGAAATGTATTATTTTCAAGTTATTTCCTTATAGTGCAGGTATTCGGGAAATACCCGGGGGTATTAAAGTATAAGACGGTTTTTATAATCTAATAGATTATCTAAGAATATCTTTTTATATGTCATCCACCATGAGTTACAATTTTCTAATATCGGTGTTTTTGGGAAATTTTCCTATATGTATTTACACGTAAAGTTAAATTTGACGCTTCTATAGCAAAAAAATCTTTATCGTATAATCTGGTGCCAAAGTGATTTAATTATATAATGTAATTCTTAAGTGTAAATAATTCTATAAATTATAAGATATTGATGTTGCACAAGCAACAATTATTAAATTTAGTATTAGTTCGAGATTTAATTTGTTGGCGTTCAATCATAGCATATATTAATAACATTGACAAATAAGTGAGCACCTGCCTAGTGTTGAAATAAATGTATAGCATAAAAGTTTTCTTTATAAAACTACTTAATTGTGGCAATTTTTGCGATTGTCGACGAAACGAGGTATGAATTTATCGACAGCAAATTAATTAACATTCGTGTTTATATAGGTATATAGATAATATAATATTTTTTCCATATTACTTAAAAGGCATTAATAATTAGTAATACATTTTTTTGATACGTTAATTTCATATAACTAAAACCTAATTTAATAATTTTCGTTTAATTTAGAAATAATGTGTTTACATTTATAAATAATATATATTTCATTAATTAATTGCACTACTATGCACGTCAAGTTAATTATATTTACATGTAATTATATATTTATATTTCAATAAATGATGGTTATCTAACTAAAATGAAAATGAAACAAGGTAAAAAAAAATCAAAATCAAAATTAAATAGCATCAGTATAAAAACTGAAACACTGAAAACCCCCGATTATGAAACGTTTTTCATTGGCGTTCTACCCCTGTGGATCTTAGTGTGATAATATATAGCCTAAAACCTTTTTTTTTTAACGTGGCGAAATCCCTTATGGATACCCACCCTCGTGGCGAAGTCTAAGGACACCGCCAAGACCCTCTCCCCTTGGGAGGTCGCCGTCGACAGCGACTTTAGGAGGCACAGGGCGCCCACTGTGGAACGCCCTGCACAGAAGCCAAACAGCGCGTCTGATATGTTCGGCCCCGCTCCCTCCAGGTGTTGGACGACCCGGGAAGCGATGACCCTTTCCAGCGTCTACCCGACGTCGTCCAGCAGAACAAGGGGCCGATAACCGGACGCACAGTTCGGAGGGCGGCCCTCCTTAGCCATCAAGCAGAGCCGCCCAAGCTTCCAGGACTTCGGGAACCGTCCGACCGCCAAACACCGGTGGAACAGCTCCCGAAGCCACCCCCCGAGATGACCCAGCGCAATGCCGAGCACCCGGCTCGGGACACCGTCAGGGCCGGGCGCTCTCCGCCGGTTGAGGAGACGCTCAACAGTTCTCCCCATCTCTTCCTCCGTAATTGGGGGAGGAATATCAGGCACTTCCTCGACTTCCGCCGAGGCGGAGGCATAGGAGGAGCAGGTAGCGGCGGAAGGTCAGGGAATAATTCTCCCATGATCCTCGCCACCACCTCCGGGTGGAGGGACTCCGTCACTGGGGACACCCAGGGTCGTAACTTATTGCGTACGGGCCGATATGGGCGCCCTCAAAGATCCCCTTCCAGTGTTTGCGCAGCTCCTCCCATGCCGATTCCTTCGCCCGGTTGATGGCAGCCTGAAGGTTCTTCTTGCACTCCCTGTAGCTGCCATACAGCTGGGCCTCCACCTCGGGGTCCCGGTGCCACCGTCGGCGACTGCGCTCGAACAGTCGTCGGGCCGTGGAGCAGAGTCGATAGGACGATAGGGTCTCCACCTCCTCAAGAACTCTCCACCCCTGGACACGGCGTGCGACAGGCGGGGTGGCAAACGAAAGGTCTACCACAGACCTCCCGTTTTGTCGCACGCACGTGTGGACGTCCCCCTAGTTGAGGAGGGACAGCCCCACTTCAGCTGTCCACTCCTCAACGGCCACGCCCCTCAGTTTCGTGGCTGCTGCTCTCCAGGTCCTCGATTTAGCGTTTAAATCACCCATGAGGACCACGGGGAACTGCGACAGCCGCCTGACTACTCCCTGCAGAGATCCAAGGAACCTCTCGAACTCCCACAGGGGCCTGTTAGGGGAGAAGTAGGCCCCCACAATGGCGTACTCTCCCCAGACGGCTGCCACGAACCCGACATCCCTCTCTCTTACCTCCAGGGCCGAACCTCGGCCGGCCACGATACCCAGCCCAGTGTGGCTGGGAGGGAACGCAGTACGGCTCTGCGGCGACCGCGAGCCCGATACCTCACTCCGACACTAACTGCACGAGCAAGTTCTGTGCAGCGGCGGAGTGGTTCAGGTTCGCCTGGAGAAAGTTGCTTATGGTGTGGTCCATCAGTGATCCATAGCAACTTCCTCCTGCCTGGCGGCTGCCGCCCTAGCAGGCCACTGCTGGGAATTGCATTCGACCTTGGTCGAGCCTAAAACACGTCTTTTATATTTGTTTCATATAAGATTCGAAGTGATATTGTCAAAAAAAGGCATATATTTTAAATAAAAAAAAAATACTTTGTGGAACAACCTTTACCCAAATAAGCATGAACAATCGAACAACTATTCTATTCTTCGGAGTGGTGAAATCTAATTGAACTGATAAGAAGTAAAAACAGTACAATATGTAGCTAATACATTCATAGTATGTAGTCATGCATGTACTGTAAGTATTAAATAAACGGTTATCATAGAGAAATAAAAAAATTAAACAATAAACATAAATTGAAAAGTTATATGAAATTAACTAATATGATTAATTCGATAACGTAATCTATTCCAAGTGAGCAAAAACAGGGTGAAAGGTAAAATATAGTCACGACTTAACTTACAACACTGATGATCTGAATACTCGTTAAGCCTGGCAAAGAAGCCCTAAGTCAAATTACGAAATAAGGCACGCTCTTGGGAAGCGTCTTCGTTTCGCAACAGACTGTTTAATGTGACCCTTTGCAACGTTTACACACAGAGGCGGCTGAAATCAATGCAACAAGATTTCACGATGCAGTAAACAGATTATACTACAATTACGTACAATTTGCTTTATACATTAGTAAATCTATATTATAAAATATATATAGCATATAATAATAAGTAGATAACAAATAGAGTAACCGTAAAATATCTACATTTCAATTTTAAGACAGAATTATCCTCATTGAAACAGTAGGAAAATATAGAACAACTAGCTTGCCCAGCAGACGTTGCCTGCCTTGATGATAAAAAAGATATCCTAGAATCAGATCGCAGCACCAACTACAAGGTTCAAAAGGTTACAAAAATATATGTAAGTACAACACGCACGCCACCTCCATTTTACGCCGTTTTTTTAATCTGTGCCAATCTTGTCTAACGTTTTCTCCACAAAATAAACTATTAGTTTTCCCACGCTTCGCCTGCCCTCTCTCGGCTAACATCCTGTCAGGGATCCACTCCATCTATCATCATCACGTCCGGCAAAGTAGCCTGTCCAACGCCATTTGATTTGAGCGATAAGTACGTGTTCCAATATCTCAGTGTATAGAAGAACAATAAGCGACAATATGTATAGTCCTCGCTAAATTTATTGACCGTTCTTCACGATATTATACGCCAGCGCAAACACACATCTATATTCAGAGCCGAGACATGAACATTTACGGTGTCATTACAAAAAAGTTAAATACGTATTGAATATTTGCTTTAAAAAGGTAACGTTTTAAATGCACCGCACTAGCTGAATGTTCGCCATCTTGCTCTTTTGTCTTGCTTTGATTAGGTTAGGCTAGACTTAGCCTCTCCGCTGCCGGCCAAATCCAGGGAGAAAAGGTCAGGTGGCCTGGACTCCCATTGCATGGGTTCGACGAGCTGCGAGGCAGTCTTGCAACCGGGCTTGCGCAACCCTGAGATACCCCCACAGTGCTGCATAGGTTGTCGTGGAGTTTTATCCGGTTAGAATCGCCGAAAGGCACCACCCCAGCGTGACTAGCACGTAGGTGGTGATCAGTTCAGTTTAGGCTCTCCTCCGGGAACCAGCCAGTCCATGAGGATTTCTCGGAAAAAAAGGCTACATTTGTGAAATAGGATGGCGTGAACTTGCCTCGGGCCAGCGCGGTGCATTTAGTACGAAACCTTTTTAAAGCAAGTGTCTAATATGTATTTAACTGTTTTGTAATAACACTGAATAAGATTAACTCAAAGGAGTTACGATTATAAAATATTTTCCAAACTAATGATAGCAACAACCTCTATAAGTGATTTTTATCGGCTAAACATTGTGGATTTGATGTAATGCTTAAAAAGATTTGTTATTTAAGTTTCAATTATTAGTACATTAGCAAGGAGCGATAGCACAGTATGTTCACAGCGAACACTGCATGCATCTGTTACAAGGCGATTTCTAAACTGCTATAAAGGATTACATTATCTGGTACACAATTTTACACATTATTTTAATGTTGACAATAACTTTTTACTATTATAAATATATTTTAAGAACATACTTTAATTTTTTTTGCACAGTAAGTACTCTCAGTTATTACAATGTTTTCGCAATGTTGATATTACGATGCAATTTCTTAGAGGAAATTAAGTAACACTCGTGTTTAGTTCAGTTCATTTTTATTCTTCGTTGCAAATTGTGCCAGACAGTCGAGTAGCAATATGTAGAGTTTGGAATCAGAGTAGCTATTGAAAACAATAATCTAAGCTCCGCCTCCCGTCAAGATACAAGATATCCGAAACTAATCGTTGTTCATATTGAATAATGATAGACAAGTGAATTATAGCCGTGGGACATTTTGACGAAATATATTCCTTAATAATATGATGAATATGCAAACTCAGTGTTTAATTAAAATATGTAGTAACTTCAACATCGTAAATGTATTGACTGACATCGATTTTCTGCACACTTCATATAGACAATGAACGTTAATTTCAGTCTGAAGCGTGATATGGTTACGTTTTAAAGCTTTTTAGATAATTTAAAGTTTAAACGATGTTTTATATACTACAATGGGGACTGAATACTAATCATTTAACTTTTTTATACTAAAATGCAGCAAACAGGCAGACGGCATTTCAGTCCCATCTTGATTGCTGACTGCTAGCTAACCCATTCCACAACGCTAGCGTATGTATAAATGTACGGCCAGAGTGGACGCTTAAATTGAGCGTCGAGCGAGGCGGGCAGTGCTGTGTTAGTTTCAAACAGATGCATTAACACTTTTTTTTTTCGAAATGACTATGCTATTGTCCTGGCAGGGTCTTTACAACTTCACCGGGTTATAGATACATTAACACGTAGGTGTCCTGAGAAGTGCGAACGGCACTCTTGGACAATGCACGCCTCGCTGCACGCCCCGCTGCATAACCAGCTGGACGCCCCGCTGTATGCCGTACACTAATGAAGGTTCGAGAGAATCTCACGGTTGTCACATTTTATGTACTCGTATTAACTTCATCTACTTATCTACTTTTCTCTCGTACTTAAGTCGCGTCATCATTACAATTACAATAACTTTTGATAGAGTGAACCAATTTTAATAAAAGTAAGACTAAATGGTGCTTGAAGATATGCTTCATAATTTGTTTTTTGAAGTTTTATCGTAAAAGCATTACCTTAGCAATAAAGCGTGTTCATAGAAACAGAGAGAGTCATTTCTAAAAAAGGTTGAAATGTATTTTATTATTATTCCAAGATGGCTGCAACATTTTTTTACAAAAATCTAAAAAGTACAGATACGTTACATTTACGTTCTTATTATATGTATAGATTTATAAGTAAGGTAGAGTAACGTTAATGTATATATCACGTGGACTACATAAATAATAAGGCATAATTGTTCAGTTATTCATAAACCACAAGATATAAGGTACATATAAATTATGTTTGACGAATGTAATTATATATTGCTATAAATCGATTCTGAAAAAGTTTTCAATGAAAAGCTTATATTCACTGAGTGAAATTTTATTGTTAAAATAAATATTGTAATTAATGAGACATTATCGGAGGAGAAATTTTTATATATATTTATATATTCAGGAGCTCGGAAAAGGCGTCTGTGATTTCTGATATAGCTAGATTTCATTCATAGAAATTTTTTTTATCTCAGTTTTCAGACAATGAAAAAATATAGCCAGAATATAAATGTAAATTTTGCCGCCGCTGTCAAAACAAAAATAGCTCAGATTGAAATCGGCTGCTTCGAAAATCCGTCTAACCCCAGTTCCAATCCGAGCGACAACAAAAGAAATGCATTTTTTGAATATTTTTTTTTTGGTGAAAAAAATGATAATTTTGTGAGGCAAACCGAACAGTTTATTTTAATTTAAAAATGTTTTTTAAGGTCGTCCAGGTACTGGAAATTAAATTATTTATTTACTATATGACATAATAAATTAGTATTCGATGCGTAACCCAGATATACGTGTCGAGCCTTGATAATGATATTTGCAATCAGCGGGTTTGCACGTTTTTCGTCACAAACAATTCTTTTTATTCCTTATAAGCATTGGTACAACATTCGTCCTGGTGCATGCCCTGCATTTACGGGGCGTGAAACAATTTTAAAGTCAAATTTTCGTAACTCAATCTACAAATACGATAAATAAGATTGCCACAATAAGGCTAAGAGACAAGCGTCTGACAGAATAATTTGGGCCTTTTGACAGAGCAGAGTCAAGATTGTAAATGCATTCATGATGTAGGTGATACCATTTATGATTCTGATATATGTATAAGTAAATGGGAATAATTGTATACATATTTTAGAAAAAAGTAACTTTTCGCGTTTGTTTTTGTGTTTCTACAGTAGTTTGAAACTATGCAACGGACTTTGATACAGTTTTCACTATAATTTAGAGAATTTCTTCCGAGAAACTTCAATCGATGCTAATATTGTATAATTGAAGAGTTTGTTTGTATCATCTTGAACGAGCTAATCTTAGAAACTACTGGTCCGATTTGAATAATTATTTCAGTGTTAGATAGCTCATTTATCGAGGAAGGCAATATATAAACACTAAGACTAATAGGAGCGGAGCACCATTGAATAATGTGGCAAAAAATTTTTAAGTTTTATTTTTGGCTACCTATCTTCTAGCAGACTGTTACTGCTATTGTCGAGTAGATAGTGTTATTACAAGGTTCTTGTGATCATTTCTATGCTCTAACAAGATGGTGGCGGTCTTGTTAATCCTTTTCAGGGAGTTTTTGTGGCAAGTCAGAATTCATGCTCCGTGGTATTTTATTTCCTATCAACGTCACTTGTGCAAAATAACCAAACTATATTATGTAAACACTACCGATATTAGTAAATATAGAGTGAAATAACATAACTTTATGAATAAAATATAAAACCGACTACATGCCATTCCAAGACCCCGTCAAACCTACTTAGGAAGAATTAAGATCAGGTGTTTATTCAGCTACAGGTGTTTGATATGATACTAATTATATTTACCTTAGAAGTATCAGTGCGTAAATCAGAACTACCATGTACATATGACATTATTGTGACATTTTAACAATATTAAAATGTGTGCCGTTCTTGTATCATTATAAAATATAAAAACTATGAATTATTAGACCAGCGGAAATCATACTTACTGCTTACCTTATATTTAATTACATCTCTATTATTACGTACGAACATGCCACGACAGCATTGTTACCTTAAAGTGGCAGTGGGCGAAGTACGATTGTCACTGTCAAACTGACAAACTTCATATTCACCGGCAACAAATGGTGACTATTTTACTGTCCTATTATCATACAATGCGCCTCCGTGTGGTATTTATTGTTGACCCGGAGCTAGTATTCAAATGGCTTTAAAAATCAAACTACAAGGCGTGTCTGTTAAAACTAAGGAATAGACACGTTATATTAATATATTAGCCGTTATCCGTGGCTTTCTCAGCGAGGAATTTAGAAAGAAAATGTTAAAAAGAAAATGTGTATCTGATCGCTGCTTCTTTCGCCAATTTATTTTTGCCCAAATTCATATATTATTTCTTAAATTAAAGTGGTCTACATTACTAATTTGAAGTAACGCAATTTATCTGTTAGTGACAGGAGCATCAAAATAAATCGAACAGTTGAAAAATAACATGAAGCAAATAGATACACTAACCACGAGCATTTTTAAAATTGATTTTTTGTTACAAATACTGTATAGATTATCATATCCATTTAATAAGAAGCTGTACATTACAGACAGACATTGCATTTGTTTTTATATATTGTTCTCGACTTGGAAGATTTTGTTTAAAGTTTTTGCTCGCGGCTTCGCGCGCTTTATTGTAAACTTGCTTCTTGGAAATCGTTTTTTGGACGAAAAGTACCCCCTTCTATCCTCCATGGGGAAATCCCTAACGGATATCCATCCCACTGGGCAGAAGAGAATGGATATGCCCGAGTCGCACGAACCAAAATCCCATGGTACCTTCTTACATCTTTTAGCCGGGGGAGCAGGTACTGTCTAATCTTAAGGGGCCCCAGTTGTGGCCTGAAGAGTCAAGATGGTAGACGCTACAAGGGGAGTGGTATTAGACCCCGCCTGACGAACTGTGTGAATCGTAACGGCACAATGCACTTACACCACAAGGGCTTGTGCAGTTTAACTGCCTGGGGCGACGGACATACCGTACCCCTAACAACATGTACGCAAGATTTAATAATTATCGGTTAAGTAATTAAAAGTAGAAAGCATAATAAACTAACAGACATTCGCGTTTACAATATTAGTAACAATTAAGTTTGAAATAATTCGGTGATTTTTTGAGATCCGTAGATTCATTTCTATAACATTACGATCTTATCTCTCTGTAAGAACGTATCTAATATAAAAATACTTTTTTGTCGCCATCATTAAAATTGCTAGTCCATTCTAAAGTGTTAGTGACATTAGGTTTACTCATGAACGCTCCGAGAATAAAAAACGTAGTCTACTTATAAAATTAGCTAGACAAAGCCACTCCAAATCTCGTTACGAAATGAATTACAAAGTTATACGGTTGAATAACTAATGAGATTTTTTTTACAAAATATTTAGCACTTGCGTAAACAACAACCGGTTAATATGTCCTAAATAGAAATTAATCGATTTAAAGGTATTATTTTTCATTAAAAATCTCAAACATTTATAATATAAAGTAATTTTATCAAAATTACAATTTATTTTAAAAGGACCATTCGAATACCTGAACTATTAAAATAGTAATAAACTTAGCCGCTCTCCGCTATTCTTACCAATCTTATAAATACAAAAGTAACTCTGTCTGTCTATTTGTTTGGTATCATTTATCGACAAATTTATTTAGCAATGGTTACAAAATTTGTCTTAGAAATGTTGTAAGTATCCTAGTTATCAATATTTTATTCATTAATTAAACCTACTTGTTTTTACCAGCTATTTTCTTGCTGATACATTAATTTGAAATCAAGCCCAAAAGCGGGATTGAAGGTCAACCAGTCAGGTATGTGGTATTTTATTAAATATCGTACACGGAGTTCGGTTGACATATTAAATACATACGTACTTATACATGAGTTCTGTGGAATGAATACTCCACTTAAAAAAAAACATTCGATAGTACTTCGTTTATAGCGCTTTTATTGTCTTGTGTAAATAGTTTAAAGTGAGTCAAAATACAGCGTTTTCAAAATTCGACCCGCACCTCTCTTTGATATATAAAATTGATGCAAACAGGGTTCACCCTCAGTTCACTGAGGTGAATCGAACTTTTATATTATTTGTAGACGTTAATACCGCTTTTATTTTTTATTTTTCAAAGCCAAAAAAGTTAGAGAAATTCCATAATTAAAAAAATCTAACGGTGCTAGTTTACAGTGTGATAAAAATCTGTAAATTGTCCTGTAAACATAATCGGTATTATTAGAAAAAAGTTAAATACGAATTGGGTACTTTCTTTAAAAGGTTTTGGTACTTTCGTAGTAAATGCACCGCGCTCGCCGAACGTTCGCCATCATGCGCTTTTGTCTCGCTTTGGTTAGGTTAGGTTTTACTTGCGAAAAAGGATAACGCGAACTTACCTCGGCCGCGGTCAGCGAGCGCGGTGCTTTTAATTTGAAACTACCCAAACTTTTTTAAAGCAAGTATTCAATACGTATATAACTTTTTTTTGGAATAATAACATCGAATATGTTTTTCTAGTTTGAGGTACAAACGAAAATAAAAGCAGTTCAAACGGGTACAAATAAAGCAGTATCGAATGATATTGTAATAATATATTTTATTAACTAGGGTGCCAAGTTTAAACAGCTATATAGCTATATATAAATACGTATAATATTGGTTAAGTTTTATCAATAATGTTTTTTTTTTTGTCTAATCACGACGTAGTGACTGCACTATGCCTGATGTTAAGCGTAGTACAATCCCAAAACATCGGCAACCACCGAGAGACAGATTATCCATCGCCGGTCGCCGCTGTTATGCCGGCCATAATGACGAAAGTCACCCGGTACTGGATATGCACAGGCTGATCCCGAAACGCGACGCGCAGAAGCGAGTCACTATGACGGGCTTTTTCGCTATATGCATGGTGGTTGCGACCCAGTCGGGCTGAAAAACCCTACTACCCCGCTATCGCCATTGCCTCGTTCGTTATTCAGCAAGGTGTACCACATGCAGGTGAAGTTGGCTTGGGTGTCTCAAGTCTTAAGATGGTACTCGACACCCCTTACACCCCAAGATGTTACTCGACACCCCTTACACCCCTAGACACCCCTTACACCCCTACTTACTTATTAAAGTAATCGTACAACACTTTTTACACTACTAGTTTTTTATTTACATTCGATCAGTCCCTCTGTAGTAAATTATGTTCTCGATGTACTCTACGTCTTTCACTGGACCACTGACGACGTGTATGGATAATTTCAAGTTGATCAGTTGGGTAGAAAAGGCGTGAAAACGAAACAAACAAAAAAACTCCCTTTTTCCTTTCTAATATTAGTTAGAATCAAGACTATTAAGGACTAACCGGTACTTGCGACTTAATATTCGTTAAATAATTTTATCGTCTATCTTTCTTTCGGCTATCTTTATATTTTGTTTTAGCATTATTATTAATGCTTATAAAAACATTTTAACGATTTAATGTTCACTCTGTTAATTTTTTTATTGCTTTGTCTCCATAAAAATACATTTAAAAACTCTACATAAAAGCCCTCTTGTGAAAAAGCGTTATGACATTTAGCCTTTAAGTGCTGTATCAAGCTGTAAAAGTCTAATTGAAATCGCTTCAGCCGTTTCGAATTTCAAGACAATTAAACAATAGACACTTCAATTTTATTTGTATTATAAATTACATTAGGGTCCAAAGTTCATATGTATCTTATGAAAGCAATATTATTGTGTTTTCGGATTTAATATCGCTGTCAATATACTTGTAAAACTACAATAGACACCATTAATGTATTGAATCGACGTTGTATCGGATTGCAATACGGTTAAGAGAATGTGTCTTTGATATATTAAGACACATTGAAAACAATCTTGATGGCATTTGGCCATGGCTTTTAAATATTTGATGGTCTTACGAAATACAAGTTGAATTGAAGATTAGATGTAGGCATATGTTTTGCATATCAAATTACATGATATTTCATTTGTATGAATGTATAATTATAGCTTAACTAAGGAAGTCTATGTTTGAAAATATGATTTATTGATCGTAGTGGGTGAATATATAATATCAGGGTAAATATCGAATATGTAACATGTATATATATATATATATATATAATATATATATATACATAAGTCTTCTTTATTGATTCAGGAAATGATATTTTACTATATAGTACTGAGTTTCTGAAATATAATTCATGGAGCAATATTTAAAGATTAATTTTACTATAACTAAACACTTTTAAGTAACATCTTAATCCTACCTGAAATATAATTCGAAACGACATTAAAGCTGACTTTCTATAGATATCACTCCCTTTTTTCCACTTATTTAAATATTAAATCTGAACACTTTTCTAAAAATGTACGTAAAAAAGACATACTCTTTGAGAAAAGAACCCTAATAAAGTTCAAATTTTAAGAAATCCGTGAACTATGGTCGAATGTCGACCACTGGGCGCCCACTAGTATACTTAAATATATGTCTTTATACAAAAATCGTAAAATCTAATACATTTAAACGAGCAATTCTTGTATATTTTTATATTGTTATATATTCCGGATCGGTCGAATCGAAAGGTATATAAATTCAAAACAAATTCGGTCAAAACAAAAATAGCTCAGATGAAAATTGGTTATTTCGAAACTCCGTCGAACCCCAGTTCGAATCTGAGTGACAGCATAAGAGATATTTTTTTAATATATATTTTTTTTTATAAAAGATGATAATTTTGTGAGGCAAACCTAACAGTGTATTTTAATTTAAAAATGTTTTTTAAAGAACTGAGCTAGGTTCAGTCGTCCAGGTACTATTCTCTATAAGAATACTTGCCAAGTTAGTACTCCAATTAGATACATATGGATACTAGCAGCAACGAATAAATATTATATTCTGATAATAAAAAAATATTCGTATTGAATACATAATCTTTGAGTCGAAAGTTACCTGTTTATTATGTAATAATTGAAAGTAATGACTATAAAAGTTGACAAGTACGCGTTTCTTTCCTATAATCTAATTTGAAATAAATTAACATATGCATGAAATTATTAAATTATTACTGAACAAAATAAATATGACTTATTTGTCGTCAGTCCGAATATACCATGTTTTTACGTAACTGATTATATAGTTTAGCATTTGATAACAATTTGTTATTAAATATTTATATTATTCGAAGATGGTGACCACATGGAGCCTAGAAAGGGAAACTGATAGTTATAGTGATAGTGTAGCTCTCAAATGCATCTACTGGAACAGACTGATATTTGATTTCTGCTTTGGGGTATTCAATTTAAAAAAGTTTGTACTCCCTCAAAAGAAGTTTAAGATCGATGTAAAAGAAACAGTGAAATAAATGACAAATATGCGGGAACAGCACAGAATAAAATTGCGCATGCGCAGGAGAGAGCAAGTAAACGGATAACATTGTTTACAAAGAACTTTTGTTAGGAAGAAGATTTTGTCTTTATTTATTTTTTAATATTTTCTCTCTTTACATAAAATATATTGTTAAAATAGTAAATAAACTAGACGAAATCACTAATATCAATTATATTTTTTTCAAACTGATTACGCTATTGACCTAGCAAAGTCTTATTAACAGCTTCACCGGACTACGGATATCAACGAATTCATTTATAAAATTCACAGTAACGTATAATACAGTACCCATTCGTAAGTATACGAAAAGGGTTAAATATAAAGTTGTAATGTGTTTACCAATCTTATTAACACAATACATTGCAATAATATTAGTATTTGAGATTGTTATGGAGTTGTAAATTATTTATAACTAAGACTACAATTACACTAAGTAATAAAGATAGTAGAATGATATATTTGTAGTCCGGTGAAGCTGTTAAAACCTTGCTAGGTCAATAGCGTAGTCAGATCGAAAAAAAAAGTAGAATGATAGCTTTGGAAATAGTTATTAACTTGTGGTTAGTAATAAGCTAAGAGAGTAGTTACAATGTCAATGTAAGATTCAAACCCATCCGCACACCCGATTAGGCCTCCCACGGCAGCGGGTCAAGCCTAGGTTCGATCCCTCGGTAGGGAGCCCTTGAGTGCGTTGCTTGCGTGATACGGTGACACACAAATATACATCACCGCTACAACACTACACGATCACCCCCACACACGTGCACGCCTACACGCTTACACATGAAAGTTGAAGGGTTTCCTTTTTTCCCTTATCGAACTGATAAAACTCTCAATTTTCCGATAATAAATACATGGAGGAGTTGTTGTGGCGTGTATGCTTGGTACACATATACGTTTGAACAACTCATACATATATGAATAGTTAGAATAGTTAGCTAAGATAGGTCGCGTTTTTGCATGCAACAGGCACCAGCCAAGCCGACGTGTGCCGTCCACGCTTGAGCTGGTTGCTAAGATAAAATCGGCTGAGTGTCTTAAGCTCTCGCCTTAGTAGTCCGGTGAAGCTGTTAAGACCTTGCTGGGTCAATAGCGTAGTCAATTACAAAAAAAAAAAAGATTCAAACTCATGCCAATCAATGGAGTATCCGAGTAAGCCCTATCTGAGCTATTTTCGTTCTAAAATATAATATTCGTAGACGTAATTTTAAAATTAATTAATCGTATATATATAAAAGAATATTAGAAATTTGTATGACAATAACCTTATTAAATAAATTTTTCAGTACATTTTGTAGTTTTTACTTGAAAATAAAATATTGAATAATTTATTTGATTTACATTCTTCACGCATTTCCACAATTTCCAGTTTAGTGGTAGAAATTTAAACGTCCTAAATCTATTTGATAATTCTCACAATGTTGTGTTGTATTAAAAATACATTACCTTGTTTCCGGAATTAGTATAACTAGTGGGCGCCCAGTGGTCGGCATTCGACTATAGTTAAATGATTTTTTAAAGTTTAAACTTTATTAGAGTTCTTTTGTCAAAAGGTATACTTCTATAATCAAAGGTTTTCATCATGGCTACTCAGTTATTTGCCATTTGCCATGATCTTTATTATATAATCATAAAAAAAACTATGTGTAAATGAAAATCGAAATTAATTATAAATTTGGAACAAATACCACGTGGTAAAGCTCAAATTTTAACCAAACATAACTTTACGTAAATAAGGAAATTTATCGCAAACCATGACATAATTTTCAGTTAATTTTACACTTTTACAATTAAATGTAGTCTGTTCATTATGAGAAATAGTGATATGCCCAGTATCATCGTTTGGAAAAGTAATTGATGCACAATACAATCAAATGGTGAATCCAAGACAAAGACGTTTTCAATACTACCATTAGCTTTTGAAAATAAATTCTTTTTTGTTGATACATGAGGTTGAATTGCAACGTTGTAACCGCGGATGTCTAAGTCATGGATTATTTTTATGAACAAAACTCTTATTTTGATCGTACAAAGTATTATTTGGCTCATTTTTTTATTAATTCGTTATTTGAAGTGTGTTCACCATAAAAAATAATAAACATTACAATAATAGTTATATTTTATAATATCATTGTTGAATGTAGGATGAAAGATGGTAATTAGAACGTAAGAGTTACAAAGTACATACAGTCGAGCATAGCAACCTCCTTCTTTCACAATCTTTTTTGAAATTCGTGCTTATTGACGGCTGTCAAAACGTCTTTTTTATTTACATGTGTGTATATGTTGTGTAAAATTCGAGTAGTAGTGTGAGTAGTGCATATTTTAATTAATTTAATTTACTTCTAATGCATTTTATATAAAATAAACAGCTTTCTGCGCTTCTCCACCATATAAACTTTAACTATGCCAAATTTCAAGTTCACCCGTTGACGGCAAGTAGGTTAAAAATGGGTACAATTTTTTGCTTCACGTATTAATATATAGATATAATAATTTAATTTCATGTTATTTTTATTCGTTAACTAGGTCATATTTTATACTATTTTAGGATTTACATAAGATATTAGCTGTAATAATGAAGCGGATATCATAAACGATAAAATGTCTGGAATTTATTCTCTAAGAAGAAACACGGTCTGTGAGAATTTTATAGAATAGGTGTTAACAATATTTTTTGGGTATATCACTTTTTCCAAACTATTTAACAAAGTGCAAGAGAGACATCTGCAGTTTGGACTCATTTTTCCTACACAGAAAAGACGAAATCATGATTTTTGGTTGCTTTGCCTTCTTTGAGAATGAATCGATTTCACTTCTTTTTTCAAAATCATTTTCTGAAGATCTTTTGCTGTCTGTATTTTTTTTTATTTATTATATTCGTCTAATATGGTATGACGGATATCTGAAAACTACGAAATATTGGTCAATTTTAGTGCTATTAGAAGACTCATGGATTTTATAATATGTAATTTGTGACGAAAATAAAAAAACATAGGAACATGACTTTCATAAATACAGATTATATGGTAAAAATTATTTGATTTAGGTTCATTATCCGTGGATAAAGCAGAGGAATACGTCTCTATAGAATTAACACCTATCACATTTCCAATTAATAGTTAGCGTTATTAAATACTCGACCTACTTGTAGTTCGCATATACACATTGATCCTTTAATAAAGCCCGAAACGGAAAACGGGCAGAACTAGCGTTGTTCGCGGACGATGCGGCCTACATTGCGTGCTCAACAAACAAAAAATGTACCGCATACTACCTGAAACTGACATTAGCGGCTCTGCCCAACTGGCTAGATCTTGTTCTTTTATATCGTAAGAGGCAAACGAAATGGTGGGTCACCCGAAGTTAAGTGTCTACCAACGTTTATAGATACTACTAGCAACACCAAGGGAGTCGCAAGTGCGTTGCCAGTCTGTATTTGGGGGGAATAAGTGGGGAGAACAGGGAGAGAATGAGAAGAGGTGGGCCTCTGCCACTCTCACTGAACCGAACGAAACGCAACAATGCAAGCACTGTCACTTCTCGTCGGTTTTCTGTGAGAGGATAGCACTACTCCGGACGAGCCGACCCATAGTTTTTTTTTAAACTGATCAATATTTAATTCACGCCACATTCTTTCCGAATTACAACAACTTATTGGTGTTGGTTACCCGCTGCACAACAAACAACTCTTTAAATTACAATATTTAAAGTTATATTGCAAACAAGTTTTTAAGTCGTATGCTATTGTATAATGTATATAGATTTTGCCCTGAAAGAAGGAAAACAATGTTGTTAATCGATTCTGTTTATTTTTAAGGAAATATTTATGACCAATTTTTCAATAAATAATATAAAAGAAACCCATTATCTGCATGTATGTGTGGGTGCGCTTGGTTCTTGTTCTGATAGGGGTTTTAACGCTATGGGTACCATATGAATGGTTTGAGATTTAAGAAATCTAGTTATGTGTGTAGCTCATCTACCTATTTTTTAAATTCTGTGAATAGCGAATGAGATATTCAAAGGTATGTCTGTTGGTATGTTCAGAGGTAATTCAAAACGGTTTAACCGATTTTTTTTTCTTCTCTTTATTTATAATTGGAGTTTGGTCACAAATTGACAATGACACCCCAGTAATTAACAACAAAATTAAAAAAAAACAAACAAACAACTTTTACCGGTATTTCAATCCACACATAGCCAATCTGTAAAGCATTCTTGCTTCCTCGGATGTTGGAAAAGCAAGGATGACATTACATAACTGATTTTTAAGAAAATTTGTAAATGGGAAATTTAAACCAATTCTGAATTGATAATTTGTAAATAATACTTTAATAAACTATAAACAAAAAATATTTTTTCAATATGATTTTTATAGAAAGTTATATACGGAATACAAGTTTAACTAACTCCAGAACACATAAATTATAAGCTTTGTCAACAACACTTTTAAAGAACGTAAGAAAATCTAAAAAAAAATATTGGAAATTGATTCCTTATTAAAACTGTCAATAACACTTATAAAAATACACATAAGCATATTTAAAATAAATAACGGAACAACAAATTAACAGCATAACAATGCGGGTGGAGCCGCAGTTTGTTGCTAGTTATTAATAGAACTGTTTATACATAAATGAACACATTAATTCAAAATAATCTTCTTAATATATTTTAAGAAAGACTATTAAGGTAATAAACGATGCAGACGAGGTCGCGGGCATCAACTAGTTATAAATACAAACGTCTAATGTATTTATTTTTTAGTCATCTTTGATTAACAGTTAAATGCAATTACAGATATGTAGTAGGTATAATTAAGAAATCGATTTAAAATCGATTTATTGCTTTATCATTGACCTTGGAAAACGGCGCATACGTTCTTAGTGTCATGATTATAGTACATCAATGCTTATACGTAATGAATAAACTGGTTATGAGTTAACACGATTATAAAGCTTTTAAAGCTAAGGTAAAATAGATATATAACATGGTACATTCGAAAAAACCTTACTCTCCATTACCGCGGTTAGCTAAAAGAGAGACCGGATTTAACGCATTAATATTTTTAGGTCTAATAATTTAATTTTTTATCGAACTCACTACGCTAATGTCACAGCAAGATCTTAACAGCTTCACCGGATTACTAAGGCGAGTGTTTAAGGCACTCAACCGATTTTATTTGATAACTAGCTCGAAGGTGCACAACACGCCTCGGCTTGGGCTGTTGCCTGATAAATGCCATTCGCGATCTCTCTGAGCTAACCTAAGCTAAGCTAACTATTCATATGAATTGTTGAAACATATATGTGTACCAAGTATACATACATACCTTAACAAATCTTATATATATATCGTATCGGATAATAGTAATTTGATGAGAAGGAGTGTAATAAGCTTATCTACATGTATAAACATTTTAAAACATTATAACTGACTATAATTGTGTATCTCACTTCCATATACTTGCAATTAAGACAGATCTAAGTAATTATGACATTAAAGCGGTAATATTAGTGTCATTTGCAATTTATTCACAATGTTAATATATCCTCTATATTAGCAAATGAACGAGACTAATGAAGGTAATTAACCGCCACGCTTATAAGGAGAACCTATTTACGAGATGTGTGAATTTTACATAGTGTTTGTACATGCATCGGAGGTAGTTGTATCTTATTTTTTATCGTGGCAGATCCATTAAAGTTACCCACCCTCCACAGCAGAGAGCGGGTTATGTCCGACTCCCATGGAGTAAAACCCCACGTGCATGACCGCCGCTTTTGGTTGGGGTGCCACAAGATCTCTGTAGACCTTCATCGTGCCACCACAGCGACTGGTCATTATCACTAGTACTGAAGGACTAGCTCCACCCTAATTAGGAGACAGTCACACAGTCTGTCTCCTTCGTCCGATGAACGCATGCAATGTGAACATGGACCTCCCAACCCATCTTCCCTAGGTCCGGTGACATGACGTTTTAGGAAGGGAACGAGTCTAACGCTGCCTTCTTCTGACCCCTCTTCGCTACCGAAGACGGTCGCCCAGAAGATCCTCCTCGCGAACCCTCTCTTCCACCTTCTTCCGCGAGACGACCTTTTCGCAAAAGAAAGTTACAGTACCCCAAAAAGGCTCATCGCCGACCAGCATCAAGCGATGCATGATATCACTTGGAGTAATGTGACTGTCATCAATTCTAACTACATACGTGTCGATAGGTATTTAAAGACAATTTATTCGTGATGGTATTTAACCGGAGGAGATACTCGTATGTACTTGCATGTTTGCCGAAAAATCGGAGGCCTAGCTGAAAAACAGCAATACGTTGCAATTCGATCTTAGTCGCAGTTCATATTGTTGCTGCAATTGTTTTCTTTTATTTTTTTATGCGTAATAATATTCTCGTGTTTCAGGGAAATTCCAGGAAAGTTTAAGGTAGCTTGAGTTCGCCTAGCGCTCCCTGCAAAATTGCTCCACCTAGACACATTCAGTGGCCTAGTTACTTTATATTCTTTAAACTGAAATACGGGGATTGGAATGTAGTTAAAAAACAATGCCGTCTTTTTAATAAGTATTTTAAATTTTTAGTACTAGTGTTCGAAATTTTATATGGACAGATAATAGGAACATAACAAAATAATCTAATAGCCAATTAGATTTTTTTTATGATTAACTAGCTGACCCAGCGAACTCTGTTCAGCCTTAAAGGCAATTAATAACCAGATTTTTGAATTTATTAAGTTTTTTTTTCTTAGAAAATACAAAACAAAAATTAAGTACCTACATTAATGATATTCTAAGTCTGATTCTTTTTTGTTATACCACGTTTTATGTCAAGTCACATGGCAACGCTGTCGAACGGGATAAACAGTATCCTAATTTTCAGTCATATCGGTACAGCCGTTCTTGAGTTATAAATAGTGATACGAACTTTTTTTTTCTCGAACTAACTACGCTATTGGCCTTTGTTTTTTGGCCTTTACAGCTTCACCGGACTACTAAGGCGAGCACTTAAGGCACTTAGCCGATTTTATATTGACAACCAGCTCAAAGGTGGCACGGCACACCTCGGCTTGGCCGTTGCCCGTTGCATGCAAAATCGCGACCTATCTTAGACAACCTAGCTAACTATTCATATATGTTTGAGTTGTTGAAACGTATATCTGTACCAAGCATATCCGCCTCAACAACTCCTCCATATATTTTTTATCGAAAAATTGAGAGTTCTTCAGTTCGATAAGGGAAAAAAGTAAACCCTTCCACCAAAATGTGTAGCGTGTAGGCGTGCACGTGTGTGGGGGTGATCGTGTAGTGTTATAGCAGTGATGTATGGGTGTGTCACCGTATCGTGCAAGCAACGCACTCAAGGGCTACCTACCGAGGGATCTAACCTAGGCTTGAGCCGCTGCCGTGGGAGGCCTAATCGGGTGTGCGGGAGCGAAATTATCCCCCAGACCGCGGCGGCGCGATCTGTGGTTACGCGGGCGTGGGCGTGAGCACGCTCTGTTTCGAGGGACAGGCTGGTACTGATCGTTCACTGACGTGATATCATCGGGAGGGTCGGTAAAAATGTGTCGCGGACGTCTTCTATATTGCCCAGCGTTGGGTACGGGTTTGTAATTTGCGGCGGATACCTCTAACGGACTGGGATGATTCGCGGCTCGTTCGAAATAGCTACTCGTAAGTGATTTTATGTACGCCCAGATGGACGGCATCTCCAGGTCCCTGTAGAGATCCGCCTTCCAGACGAACTAAGGAGCACCGGTGATTTTACGCAGAACCCGGGTCTGCAAAACCTGAAGTTTATAGAGATTATTCGCGTGGGCGAAGACCGGACAACTATATGTCATTATCGGTCGGATACAAGTCTTATATATTGTGAGCTTATGTCTGAAGGACAGTTTGCTCTTTTGACAAAGTAAATAATGGAGGCGACCCAAGACCATAGCGGCTTTATCTCGCACTCTCTTAATGTGTGACTTGAACGTTAAATGACTGTCTAATGTGACGCCGAGATACTTGACCTCGGTGGTCCAAGGTATCTCGGTTTTGTATAGTCTTATGGGCTTTAACTTATTATCGCGAGTTCTAGGATCGAAGAGTATCGCGGCACTCTTTTCGGGGTTGATAGCTATACGCCATCGAAGAAACCAATCACCGAGTGTGCTAACGGCTTCTTCGATGCGATTCTTGAGGACATCCAGCCGCCAGCCAGAGAAGTCGATAACTGTATCATCAGCATAACAACCTACCTCGACTCCCGGGAGCTTAGGTAGGTCGCTGATAAACAGGTTGAAGAGGGTGGGTGCGAGTATTGAGCCTTGTGGCACACCTGAGCGTATCGGACGGGGCGGAGAGTTCGCCGTCTACTCTAAAACGGAAGGTTCTATTGGCGAGATAATCACGGATGATGTGAACTAGCCTATCGGGTATACCGGCTTGACTTAGCTTGTATATGAGCCCTTTGTGCCAGACCTAATCGAAGGCATTGGCGACATCGAAAAAGACTGCTATTGTACGTTTCGGATTAGTGTTTTTCACGGGCGGATCCGGATCCGGATGCGGATCTTTATTGAAATTAGAAAAAATGTACTCCGTTAGGCGG
>JACEII010000019.1:2892194-3008275 GCA_014332785.1 Antheraea mylitta
ATGTACTCCGTGAGGTGGAGTACTTGATCTGGACAAGAATGTTTGGCACAAAATCCAAACTGCCCAGGCGGTATTAAACTAAGGTCGGTAATCGTAACCTGGAGATGGTTAAGAAGGAGCCGCTCGTAAAGTTTACCTAGAGTATCTAGCAAACTGATGTGGCGATAGCTATCGGGAAGCGTAGCTTTCTTGCCGGGCGAATTCCTATCACTACGGCCTTCTTCCAGACGGCTGGAAAATGACCCTGGGACATGGCCGCATTGAAGATGCAGACCAATAGAGCTATGATGCGGTCAGGGAGGAGCTTCAGAACCTCGTTTCTGATCCCATCGGGACCTGGGGTCTTCCTAGGTTTGAGACGCTTAATGGCGGCCGAAACTTCATCAAATGTGGTCGAGGTTAGAGTATCCACCGGAGGAGACGCGAGTGCATGCTCTACGGCTGATTCTATTGACTCGATATTGGAAGGGTCAGTGTACTCAATGTTTGGCGAGCGCTGTTTCTCTAAACTCGCGGCGAGACATTTTGCTTTGTCAGTGTTATCGAACGCGGGAGGCAACCCGGGGCCTCTGTCGAGAGGGGGCATTGGAATGACGGTATCGGACTTAAACTTTCGCGTGAGAGTCCAGAATGACAGGTGAGACGGCTGGAGATCCTCCAGGAACCTGTCCCACCTGTCACCCCGGATTTCAGAAATACGAGACTTAACTGCTTTACGTAAGAAACGTAAGCGTTCGTGGTTCTCTGCGGTCGGGCAAGCGTCGTGAGCTCGAGTCGCGGCGTCCTTTTCCGTGATCAATGCTCTCACATCGTCAGGGAGTATAAAACGGTGTTCGTTCGCCGCTTGTACCTCTTTCAAAGTCTCCTTGACGGCGGTCTGGAGATAATCGACCAGGGAATTGATGGCCGGATCCGCGTCGGCTTAAGACACCAACACGTCCGGAATCATGTCTAAACTGCTAGACGACGGATTATTTTTAAGATATTCACGGAGTTGCGCGTAATTGGCCACTCTGATCGGCGACGGACTGAAATCTGAGTTCTGACCTAACTGTAATACAACCAGACGATGATCGGAGTCGAGTTCGTGTACGACTGATATGAGTCATACAGGAAGCGCGACATTTTTCAATAATGCTACGTCTAAAACTGACGGTCGGCAGTGATCTTGATAGTGCGTGGGTTCCGGAGGGGCTATGACGTCAAAAGCGAGAGCTTCACCTAGTTCGTCGAGTATCCTCCCGTTACGAGAGGTACACGGACTTTTCCAGATGACGTTCCCGCTATTGAGGTCCCCCGCTATAATGATTAAGTCACTTAAGTTAAATAGCGCCTGCAGATCGGATTCAAGTAACACTTTATTCGGTGATAGGTACGCGAAGACAAGAATAATATCAGAGTGGCCCGTCATACCTACACGGCACACTGATCTAACGGCATACAGTACAGCGAACGCCTGAAATAAATTAACGTGCCACCCCCGCGGGTGACACGATCGTTTCTAACTATACAGTAATTCGCGATTCTCGGATTACGCATACTCGGTTTTAACATCGTTTCCTGGACGAGGAAAACGTCAATCTGTCTATCGCGCTGTGTTCGAAGGGATCTCGCGTTGAAAAACGAGAGACATAGACCGCGTGGTTTTACTTTATTAAGCCCCGTGAATTTTAAAACTTATTTAAAAGAGGGTGACCGGGCGAGGCGTTGAATGGTGGCTCCGATAGCCGGGAAGCGCGCTAGAGCGGTGAGAAGACCTAGCTCCTCTTCTACCTCGACGATGGCGTAGAAGGCTAGGACCTCCTTCATATCGTGCTCGCGGAGTGAATGCTTCATCCAGTCGAATTTACTAGAGAGAGAGGATGATGAAGCATAAGTCGCCTGTGGCGGCGGCGTCTGAGGCTTGGAAGAAACCTGAGGCTGAGGTCGGGGGGCCAAGGGGGCTATAGGGACCCGCCCGGGTTGAGCCACGCGAGGCACAGAGGGTGGCGAGCGCGGTGAGGCTGTAAGCGCGGGCGCTACCGGGGCCCGGCAGGCCCGGGAGGCGCCTGGCAGATCCGGGAAGGCCTCCACGGACATGAGAGGTGGAGGCGGAGGGCGGACGGCGGCAACAGGCGCCCTAGGCGCCTGCCTCGTCTGACGGGGACGTTGTGTGCGCGGCACTTTGTAAACATTATTCATTGGTGCTCCTCTCCTATTGGTTTTAGCGTGATGATATATAGCCTATAAACATTCTTGATAAATGAGCTGTATAACATTGAAACAATTGTTCAAATCGGACCAGTAGCTTCTGAGATTAGCCCCTACAACGTCACAAACTCACAAACCTTACCTCTTTATAATATTAGTATAGAAGATGTAAAAATAATAACTGTTATTTATATATCATTATACCGAAAGAATTACAACTGTCCCTGTATTAATAGCTTGATAGAAGCTTGATAAGCATCAAACTATTATAGTAACAGCACGACTCAAGCGTAACCATTGTTAGTGGGCCAAACCTTACTTGTTAGATAAAGAGTGATATTTTCGAGAAACTCTAAAAAGTGACTAAATCCAATTAATAAAAATAAAATTAAAACAAAAATTGACTATAATTGAGTTCATTATGTTAAGTAAATATTCAAATGCTGTGTAAATGCAAAACATCTTCTACTTCAGTTTCCATAGTGCTAATAACCGTTCAAAGACGGATTCGTGAAATTTCATTACAAATATATAGTCCAACTCACAGCATATTTAGACAAGAAAGACGTTCACTTATGTGTAAAGTTTATGATCGGATAAAATTACTAAATCGATATTATATACTATAATTATCGGCTATTCGTTTGTGCATAAATACGCAAACATTAAAATTTACTGTCAGTAAAATAAACTTATAAAAACTTACTCGAACAAATTTCTATAATTTTGTATTATAGATTCGTAAAATACTTTTATTAGCCCGTGTATCATTGCTAAATAGTCACAGATATCATTTTCCCTAGAAAAGACTACCATAAGAGGTAAACGAACAGTTGAGTTAACTTATGTAAAGTAATCACTACCGTCCATAGACACTTGCAACATCAGGGGAGTCGCAAGAGCGTTGCTAGCCTGTGTAAGGGGAGGGGGGAGGAGGAAGGGAAGAACAGAGGCAGAAGGTGAGGAGAGGTGGGCCTCCGACACTTTCACTGAGCGAACGAAACGCAACAATGAAAACACTGTTACTTCACGTCGGTTTTCTGTGAGAGGGTGATACTACCCCGGACAAGCAGACCCATTATGCTGAAACCAGTAATAGCTTCAGTGTGGCTCTACCACCCACAAAATGGACGATGTTACTAATTAAATTCAAATTAGTGAATGTGAAATAGCGAAATTTGAAATATTATTTATAACTATAAGACATGAGATTTACATTCAACAGCCGTAAAATAATTACGTTACTGATAAAAATATCCTGTCATTCTTTATATAACCAGATTATCTACTCTCGTAGAAATGTAACGTATTATATGTAAATAGAATAATCTATATCTATATCTATTCTATATACTATAATAAAACTGTAACAAGTCGAAATCTGTACATTAAATATTTTTTGAAAATTTTAATCAGGGTAGACTATGTTATCGATATAGAAGCAAAAAATAATCTTTTTACAATTTTTGTCTGTCTGTCTGTCTGTCTGTCCCTATGCACACGCATCACTCTGAAAGTACTGAACCAATCTTGATGAAACTTGACATAGTGATAACTAATATTACGAGATTACATCAAATATACTTTCTGTCTTATAAAACGCAAAGGGTTCTCCAGGATAAAGGATTAAAGTCTAGAATATAAACCCGAATTACTCTGAAAGTACTGAACCAATTTTAACGAAATTTGACACGGTGATAACTAATATTAGAAGACTACATCCAGGATACTCTTTGTCTCATAAAACGCAATGAGTTCTCCAGAATAACGAAAAACAAAAATTTGCAGTTAACGTAACTAGACTTTTTTGCGACATCTTAGTACAAGAGCCGGCAACGTTAAAAGAACAAGAATTTTAGAATACCTGGTTCTTTAATACATCAATATATATTTTTTTATATCATAAGAGGCAAACGAACAGGTGGGTCACGTGATGTTTAGTGACCACCACCGTCTATAGACACTAGCAACACCAGGGGATTTCTAAGTGCGTTTCCAACCTGTATATGGGGGAGTGTAAGGGAACCTCCGGCACTCTCACTGACCGAACGAAACATTACAATGCAAGCACTGTTATTTCACGTCGGTTTTCTGTAAGTATTCTGGCAGTATTAGCCCGAACGAGCCGACCCATTCATGTTGAAACCAGTAATAGCTTCAGCGTGGCTCTACCACCTACAGAAATTATCAATATATCAATAGACAGAATTTAGGACACTTGGTAGCGGGTTAACGTTGTATTTTTAATAGGCATTTTGATTTATGATCAATCAATAATAAGTTTAGGAACATTTTTTTCAGTAACTTTTAAACGCAATCAAACATTCAGACACATTTTTTATAAACAATCATATATATATCCACTGATATATTTTATAAATAAAAAAAAGAATGTGGTGTCGTGGGACACCAGGTAGGAACGAAGTTCTTTCGGCTAATGTAGAATCGACACTATTTGGAATAAAAATCGTGCTCAATTTTATGTAATCGTAATTCAAATTATCAATTAAAATAACAAAATATGTCTCTTTATTTTTGTTTGACAACATAAAATTACATAGAAATAGAAATAATTACAAAAAAGGAGAAAGAGAAAGATATTATACACTACTCGCTTATGTATACGACTGTCGCACCTGCGCACGTCTCATTTAACTGTTTTATTCCATGCACTTTTCGTTACAGTTTTACTATCACATTTTTTTCAGTTCGGT
Source organism: Antheraea mylitta (assembly GCA_014332785.1). Lineage (NCBI taxonomy): Eukaryota > Metazoa > Arthropoda > Insecta > Lepidoptera > Saturniidae > Antheraea > Antheraea mylitta. The sequence continues at coordinate 2,897,099 of JACEII010000019.1, forward strand.
CGCGCAGCAAAATCTCTATCTCCTCCAAGCCTGCCGTAAGGAACTTCGTTCCAATAATAAATTTCAAATCAATTTTTTTTTTTTCATAGCAAAGAACCAATTTCATTTTATTAAACATTATTGACCACCATATACAACGATAAACGTAAACGTATGACTTGGGATTGACGCCATCTCAAATATATGCGTTGTCGACCATCAGGCTATACAAAGCCGAAATACCTTGGGCCGGCGAGGTGAAATATCTTGGTGTTACTTTAGATAAACACTTAAATTTCGATTCACACACAGAAAGAGTGCGAAACAAAGCCGTATGGTCTTAGGTCGTTTCTATCATTTGCTTTGTCATAAGAGTAAAATATCCCCCAGACAAACTCACTTTGCAACACACAAAACTTGCATCCGTCCGATTATGACGTACAGTTGTTCGCGCTTTGCACATGCGCAAAATCGTATTCAAAAGTTGCAGATTCTCCAGAACTGAGCCCTACGTAAAATCACCGGTGCCCCAGGGTACGTCCGGAATAAGGATCTCCACAGGACCTGGAGATGCTTTCTGTCTGAGCGTATATAAAATCACTTACAGATAGTTATTTCGAAAAAGCCGCGAATCAACCCAGCCCGTTAGTGGTATCCGCCGCGAACGATGAACCCGTACCCAACGCTGCGCAGTATAGAAGACGACCGCGACACATTTTTAACGACCCTCCTGATTCAATCACGTCAGCGAACGATCAGTACCAGCCTGTCTCTTCAAACAGAGCGTGTTCTCACCCACGCCCGCATAACCGTAGATCACGCCGCCGTGGTCTGGAACTAAATTTCGCTCCCGTACACCAAATTAGGCCCTTCTCGGCAACGGCTCAAGCCTAGATCTGTTCCCTGGGCGTGGAGCCCTTGAGTACGCTGCTCACGCGATACAGTGACACAAGAGTTCTACCCTTATTTTTCGTTATCCTATCCTACATAGTTTAGAGGATTTTTTCCTACACAAAATACATATAGAAGTTGTTGAGGCACGCATGCTTGGTACACATGCATGTTTCAATAACTTATATATTTATATAAGTTACCGGACTACTAAGACGAGCGCTTAAGGCACTCAGCCGATTTTATTTAGGCAACCAGTTCAAGGGTACACGGCACACCTCGGCTTGGCTGTTGCCTGTGGCATGCAAAATCGCGACCTATCTTAACTAATCTAGCTAACTATTCATATATGTATGAGTTGTTGAAACGTATATGTATACCAAGCATACACGCCTCAACAACCCCTGCATATATTTATTATCGGAAAATTGAGAGTTTTTTAGTTCGATAAGGAAAAAAGTAAACCCATCCACTTTCATGTGTAACATGTCTCATTCATCATCATTCAGTGTTTCATGTGTTTCACGTGTGTGGGGGTGATCGTGTAGTGTTGTAGCAGTGATGTATATTTGTGTGTCACCGTATCGCGCAAGCAACGCACTCAAGGGATCCTTACCGAGGGATTGAACCTGATGTATAAAACTGGCTTGGTTTGAAGGTGATAGGTACTATGTTGTGAGCGGTACAGAGATTATTTATAAAAATATATTGGAAATATATTTCAAATACGTTTTTGAAACAGCTATATATATATATATATAACTCTTAGACAATAGTTTCAAGCAAGTGACATTTGACGTTTTCGGCGGGATGTTTGACGCTTCGATACGGTGTTCATATATTTTTCTTTAATACAATGAAGTATAAAAAGGTTTTAATACAAGTCGAAGATAGTTATGATAAAGTAAGTGGTAGAGGTGTTTATTCAGTTTTATGTAGGTTAGTTTTTATTTTAATTGATCCTGGTAGATGACGCTACGAATGGGTACTAGGTTTATATAAAAAATGAATACATGTAATCTGGGTATATGTTTAAGTGAATCCGTGGCTAGTTTGGATTCACAATTGGAAACGGTAGTTGTGGCTGCAATCGGGTATCAGTTTTATTTGCGGGGTGGTAGGGCTTTACAGCCTGACTGGGTCACAACTACCATGTACATGAGGAAAAAATCCGTAATAGTGATTCGCTTCTGCGCGTCGCGTTTCGGGATCAGCCTGTGCATATCCAGCTTTTTGTAGGCCGGCATGATAGTGGCGACCAGCGATGGATAGTGTGTCACTCGGTGGTCGCTATTGTCATTGGATTGTACTGTGCTTACCATCAGGCATAATGCAGGCATTTTGCCGTGCTACGATAAAAGAAAGAAACAATTTTTTCGCGTGATAACCAATTTGGTGCAAACGAAGTTGCACGGGTCAATTCTTATCTATTTTCTAATCCCAGGTTTAGAAGATAATTCTTCTAATTCATATGAGTCTTTGAAATAATACTAGTTTTGATATTTTTTAGGTTCATTGTCCTTGAAATATAAATTGAACTTAATGTTTTTCAAGAGCAATACCATGAATGTCTAAATTATAGCTTTAAAATTGACGAATTTAGATTCATAGATGATATAATTTTTAAGCATTATATGTAATACCTTTAAACGAGTAACTCTTGTATATTTTTATATATTCAGAATCTTGGTAACGGCGTAAGCGATTTCCGTGAAACTTAGTATGTGGGTGGTTTCGGGGACTATAAATCGATCTAGCTAAATATCATTCATAGAAAACTTTTTTATTTTAGTTTTCAGGCAATGAAAAAATATAAAGGTAAATTTTGCCGCCGCTGTCAAAATGCTAATTTTGTAAGGAATACCTAAATTTTTTTTTAAAAAACCTAGCTATGCTCTTTCGTCCAGGTACACTGTTATTAAAAAGAAAAGGTTTTGTAATCGATTGTTTGTTTTTCTCTATCTCTATTTCTTTATAATATGCATTCGTAAGCACATAAATAAACCATTTACCATATTCAAGCCAGGTCACTTTAATTATACATGTCAGAGTAAATAGAACAAAACAAGGTATCTAATCAAAAGTGATGTTTTAATTACGGTAAAATATTAAGCAAATGAAGCATGTCAGTTATACAAGTTATGTAACACGGTAAATTCTATCATTTGCAAAGGATGCCAGTAGGTCAAAATATGACAATCATGAATGCAACGGCTTCCGAGATTAAAAATTAAATTTCAGATATATCCGCCTATTACGATAATAGAGATAAACATTATTGATAAATTCAAAACTTCGAGTTTGTTATTATATTATTTCAAATACCTATTACGTTTTCTTCTTCCCTGTTAATTACAAAACACAAGTATGGATTTTAATAACTTAAATGCACAGCCACTGCCTGTTTTACCAGGTAGAAATGTTGAGCTAAAATCATGTTTCTGAAATTATTAGCGCTCTAAGACTTCGTTCCGGACATATTCCGCTTAATAAATTTGCTAATTTAATGAATAAGATACAATCACCTCTGTGCATTGAGTGTAACAGAGTAGAAGATGTATTTCATATAATTGTGGAATGTGTCCGTAATGAAGCAGAAAAGCGAGAGTACTGTCTAACAGTAGATAGGATTTACGTTGCGTCGGAGTCTGTAACGGCATTTTGGCTTAACCTTTGTCGGATGAAAACAGGATGCTGTAGAGGTTAGTCAATATTGCTATCAATAGGAGGTAAATAGTGATTATCTGTGTGTAGTTGTATTATATATGCGGTCCAATAAGGGTGGCATCGTCACTTTGTGACCAAACCCTTATAAAAAAAAAATGTTTACACCTATTAAACTAGTTTGTACTTTTTATACTATGTTACTCAAATATGTAATTGATTATAATTATGTTGTATATTTACGTAATATATATTATAATCTTTTATACTAGCTGAAGCCCGCGACTTCGCGTGGAATAGTTTCTTTGGGCTAACGCTAACACGCAGCGGAAGCTTTCAAGAGGAAAATAAACCCCGATTTTTAAACGTTCTTCATTGGTGCTTCGCTTTTATTGGTCTTAGCGTAATGATATATAGCTTATAACCATCCTCGATAAATGAACTATTATATCATTGAAACTATTTTTCAAATCGGACCAATAGTTTCTGAGATTACCCCATACAACCTCACGTCGTCCCCCATACAACGTCACAAACTTTATTTCTTTATAATAATAGTATAGATATCTATACTTTTTAGATTTTTGTAATAAATGGTGGGGGGTCTTGGAATAAGTAATAAAATACATTTCAATCATTTTTAGAAATGTCTGTTTGACTATCTGTCTGTCTGTTTGTTTGAACACGTATCACTGTAAAAGTACTGTAAGTAATAAAACCTCACCAACAGAATCGTAAACGATATCCTCGAGTAACACCTTAGTCTCGGTTTCAATAAAGTCCATTCACTCTATCAAAAATTATTATAATTTTTAATTACGACGCGACTTAGTGAGAGAGAAAAATAGATAAATAAATGGACTTCATAGATTTAGACGATTTTATTAGTCACTGTTTTTTTACATTAGGTTCTACGCGGACGAAGTCGCGGGCACAGCTAGTATCAAATTAATTACATTTGCCGATCACATCACATTGAAATATTTTATTTGACGATGTTACGCAGCAGCTGTCGTTTGTGTCTTATGTAGAAGACATCTTAATTTATGTAATATCATAATTTGCATATCTATTTATAGCTGATAGAAATTGCAAGGTCAGCGAGATATCATTTCTATTTTGTCTAAAGTTGTCTAAACTTCGGACTAGTCAAAAAGATTTCTTATGTCGTAATGTATAGGCATATAAAATAAAATATCAAATCTCTAATCTGTGACTAAATTAAATAACATATAAATAAAGAAACTAGAGTACAAATCTATACTATCTATACTTCTATACTAATATTATAGAGGTAAAGTTTGTGAGTTTGTGACATTGTAAAAGGTAATCTCAGGAACTATTGGCCCGAATTGAACACTTCTTTCAGTGTTTATATAGCACATTTATCGAGGAAGGTTATAGGCTATCTATAATCATATGAAAATCATCTAAGATCAATAGGAATGGAGTGCCGATGACAATGATTTTAAAATCGGGATGTTTTTTCCTCTTAAGTGCTTCCGCTGCGTATTAGCCTTAGCCCAAAGTAACTATTACTACGTGGACGATGTCACGGGCAGGGGCTAGTATTAAGTTGAGCTGGAGAGGGATCCGTGGGGGCGCCCGTACAAGATGGCGAGGAAGAAGTTCCGCGGCCAGGCGCCCCCGGCAACGGACACTCTCCAGCCGGAGGTGCTTGAGAGGGTTGTAGGAGCATTATTCTCCGACCCTCCAGAGCTCCTCTCTCCTCCCATGCCTCCTCCTCAGGTGGTAGAGGAGGCGCCGATCGACCCTCCCCCTGTTACGGAGGGGGAGATGGGGAGGGTGACTGAGCGCCTTGACGGGGTCCCGGGCCGGGTGCTAGCCATTGCGCTGGACCATTTCGGGGGGTGGCTTCGGGAGCTGTTTGGCGGTCCCGAGGACATGGAAGACGGGGTGGCTGTGCCCGATAGCGAAGGAGGGCCGCCCTCCGGACTGTGCGTCCGCGTATCGGCCCCTTGTGCTGCTGGACGACACCGGGAAGGCGCTCGAGAGAATCGTTGCCTTCCGGGTCGTTCGGCACCTTGAAAAAGTGGGGCCGAATCTGTCGGACGCGCAGTTCGGCTTCCGGTCGGGGCGTTCCACGCTGGATGCCCTGACCCTCCTGAAAAAGGTCTCCACGGAGGCGAACTCTGAGGGTGAAAGAATATTGGCGGTGTCCTTGGACATCGCCAACGCCTTCAAGAGTCTGCCGCACAGTGTCATACTGGAGGCGCTCCGCTATTTCGGAGTGTCCCTGTATCTGCGGCGGCTGTTGGAGGCGTACCTCGAAGGGAGAGAGGTCGCCTTCGTGGATGCCAGAAGGCGGATGGTCCGGCGCAACACGGTGCGGAGGGTTCCACAGGGGTCGGCGTTAGGGCTACTCCTGTGGAACATGGGCTACGACTGGGTGCTCCGCGGCGCGCTCCCTTCTGGGGCGCGCCTCATTTGCTATGCGGACGACACCCTAGTCGTAGTCCGAGGGGGGGAAACAGAAAACTTATTGCGCCTGGCCACGGAGGCTGTCACTGTCGTGGTCGGGTGCATCAGGAGACTGGGCCTCGAGGTGGCCCTCGAGAAGACCGAGGCCCTAATGTTCTATGGGACTCGGAAGGGGCCATCTCCGGGGGCCCACATATATGTGGAGGAAGTCCGTGTCAAGGTGGGGACCCGGATGAAGTATCTGGGCCTCACCCTGGACAGACGCTGGTGGTTCGAGCCCCATTTCAAGGGGCTCGGACCGCGCATAGTCGGGGCGGCAGCGGCGCTCGGACGACTCCTTCCCAATACGGGAGGGCTGGATATCGCCTGTCGCCGCCTTTACATGGGAGTAGTGCGGTCCATGGCCGCCTACGGGGCACCGTTATGTGTGGACGCCCTCAACGCCTCTAATATCCGGGCGTTGCGAGCCGCGCAGCGTCCTGTGGCGTTGAGGGTGATACGAGGTTACCGGATGGTGTCCTCTGCGGCGGCCATGGTGCTGACCGGCTCCCTTCCCTGGGAGCTGGAGGCGGAGGTGCTTGTCGCCGTATATATATATATGGCGGTTAAGAAACGGATGGGGGAGCCTCTAGCTCCCGGGAAATTGGAGGAAAAAGAAAGGTCGAGAGAGGGGTGAGATTGGAGAGGTAGGGGCGGGTCCTGGCGGACGCGCAGAACGGTAGGTATACTATCGATGCCGTCCGCCCGGTCCTGCCCGAGTAGCTTAATAGAAGATGGGGCTCCCTGACGTTCCGTCTGGTGCAGGTGCTGACCGGGCACCGGTGCTTCGATTGGTACCGGTACTGGATAGCACGCAGGGAGCCGACCGCCGTGTGCCATGAGTGCGGCGCTGAACTGGACACCGCGCAGTACACACTTTCCGAATCTGCTGCGTGGGAGGAGCGGCGCCGCATTCTGGCTGCGGCGGTAGGTGATGATCTCTCGCTGCCGAGCGTCGTCAAAGCCATGCTCGGCAGCGAGAATGTGTGGAACGTTGTTGCTTCTTTCTGCGAGGAGGTCATCTCGCAGAAGGGGGCAGCGGAGAGGGTTCGCAAGGAGGACCCTCTAAGCGGCCCTCTCCGCCAAAGAAGAACTGGTAGGAGGAGGCGCCAGTTCGCGAGCCTTCTCTCGCCACCGTAGCCGAACCTAGGGGAGGTGGGTTGGGGCACCATCTTCCCATTGCACAGGTCCAGCGGACGAGAAGGAGACGGCCGGTGTGTACCCGGCTGTCTCCTTACAAGACGAAGGCCCGGCGGCGGCACTTCTGCTGCTGGCCCACACCGCTGGGGCAGCACGATGAAGTCTATAGTATTCTCGTGCCGCCCCAACCATAGCGGAAGACGTACACCGTGGGGTTTTAGTCCGTGCGAGTCGGACATAACCCACCCTCTCCCCCGGGATTTCCCCACGTATAAAAAAAGGGCTAGTATTAAATAAAAACAACTGTCATCAACAATAACAGTACATCACAAATCTGTTTCTGTCGTACCAATTGAAATATGCATGCAAACATCAAATAATAAATAGAATAATGGAAAAAGTATATATAGCTCCTTTGAGAAAACAGAGGTTGTAAATAAACATGTGGCTCTTACTATATAAATATCATTGCTAACACTTGTGATCACATCCCTAACTCATCAGTGATGCTAGTCACATGATTACAAATATAAAAATATCGTCGAGTCACATGCTGTTTTTAACTCAATAAAGGACCGACTACAATAGAGCTTGTATGGTTAGCAAATATAATCTATGAAATAAAATTTTACTCATTGGATTTTCTGTTTATCACATAAATATTTTAAAATATTATTCTTGAAAGTTCACATTTGTTATTGAATTTATGACTTAAAATGTAAATTTGATATCCAGATAAAGCTAGATTTAATGTAAATTAAAAAAAATGTAGAAGCAGTCATAAGGACGTCAAAATGAAAAACAAGAAAAAACTGTGTTCTCTTTTGAACGATTAAATTCATTACAGTGTGAGTGACAATATTTAAATTTCATAATTACTATATTGAAATTATTAACGTTAGTCTGGTATTGAAATCTATTGGCCATCAGGGCAATAACTATATATATTTTTATAAAGTTTATTAATTATTGAAGCATATTATGATGAGCTACACCATCTCATCACAAAATATTAATTAATTAGTTAATTAATTAGATATACGTCTCGCTAGTCTGACACAAGCCGTACAAGTGCAATACTGTCGATCACGCTTACTAGCATATCAGTCATCATGTCATCACGTTTTGTAGATGGTAGAGCCACGCTGAAGCTATAACTGGTTTCAGCATGAATGGGTCGGCTAGCTCGAGGTTACCACCCGTTCCACAGAAAACCGACGTGAAGTGCTTGCATTATTGTGTGTGATTCGGTCAGTGAGAGCGCCGGACGCACCCCTTTAGAAGGCCGGCAACGCAATTACAACTCGTTTAGTGTTGCCAGTGTCTATGGACACCGTTGATCTTTTACCATCAGGTGTCCCGCCTGTTCGTTTGTCCCCTATAACATATATACAAACGTGAAATCATAAATTTATGTCCTGTCAAAAATATCGCTTAACGTGCCTAAAGGAGTTTTTCTAATTGTAGTTTTTGGCGGGATTTTAGTCATGTAGTGGATTTTATATTTTATTCATAATCTTGTGTTATTTGACTCTGATAGTTAGTTTATTATGCATAAGTGAAGTAAATGGAAAGTAATACCACGGAGCATGAAATTCTAAGATGCCACAAAAACTCCCTGGAAGGCTCTAGCAAGGGATCGACCATCTTACTAGAATATTGACTCACACGACGCAATATTGAAGTGATCGCACGACGCTTGTAATATTATTGACTACGCGACAATGGCAGTAATAATCTGAAAGATTTATTGCCAAAAATAAAGTTAAAAAATATGGTAATAAGTTTTATATCAAAATTAACGAAGTAGAATGCATTGATTCGATAACCTCCACGTTACAATGTCTTTTTAGGTAATACTGCAGCATAAACAGGCTACGTCACGGTCTACGAAATTTCCGTAAACAGATACATATTGAATGTCAAGCCTGACACTATGACATGTTAATATAAGGCAAACTTTTTGAATGTTAAAAAATATAACCCAAATTTAACATTTTTAGCAATTATTTTTACTGTACCTGTATAAATTGTGGAGTTATAAGAATAATGTTTTATGTAGTACTGGCATGAATATTATTTGGATAATACAACATCTCACTTACATTTCCATATGGGTATACTTAATTTATGCTACATTATTTATATTTTTTGATTAACCGATACAATGAAAACGCATTTATATAACTGATTTTAATAATAAATACACTACCAATTTATTATACGTAGGATCTTAATTTATGATATAATTGGAACAAAATCAAAATTCGGTGAATCATATGAAAGACATTTTTTTTTTCATTGCACGGAAAAGTGACTACATGATGAGCACAGTACAATCCAAAAACAACGGCGACCGACGATAGAGAAGCCACCTTTCATCGGCCGTTGCTGTCATGCCGTCCTACATAATTCAAAGCGATAATGGCTTAGTTTATAGCGTTTTCGGACATAGCGCCGATGGATATAGGGTCGAATCCTTGGTACTAAATTAGAACTTCATCATAAATATCATGATGAACATAGGTAGGGTTTTTTTCCAAGTCCGTCTGGATATCTAACACCCTCTAGTGCTGTCAAATCAAATCTATCTTTCAATATTTTTTATATCATAGGAGGCAAATGAACAGACGTGTCACCTGATGTTATGTAATCACCACCGTCCGTAGACCCTTGCAACACCAGGAGAGTAAGTTGTGTTGCCAGCCTGTGTTGGGGGGGGGGGGGGGGGGGAGGGGAAAAAAAAGGGGGAAGGGGAGGGTAGGTGGGCCTCCGGCGATCTCACTGACCAAATGAAACGCAAAAATGGCATGCATTGTTACTTCACGTCGGTTTTCTGTGAGATGGTGGAACTACCCCGGTCGAGCCGACCCATTCATGCTAAAGCTAGTAATAGCTTCAACTTGGCTCTACCACCTACTCAAAATCAAATCAAAATCAAAATTCTGTCAAATCTGTCGTTCGTGCGTTCCGGTACCGGTGCACTTAAGAACCAGTCTCCTCTAGATTTGGAGCGTTTATAATCTTATTCCGTGTTATCAGCATCAGACGAGATTGTGGCCAAAGGTTAAAATCTATAAAATAGAAATAAAACTAAAGAATTGAGGCCCTAACAAGGCGCTTTTGAACGTCAAAGCTACCACCGTATCGAGAAACAAGCGAGTCATCAAGTAAAACTGGCAAGAAACAAGATCTGGTTTATCTTGCATCTATGCATAATTTTGCACATATGCATTTAGAATCACAAATTGATAGCGTATAGTTAAAATCAGACTGTTAAATAAAATAAATTACATGATACTCCTTTATTCAATTTATATAAATCAAAAAGTGCACTCTGTTAATGTTATAAAAAATATGCTACATAATTTACAATTTCCAATTCATAAAACATAAATTTCTATCCGCGTATTTCAGTAAACAATTTGAAGACCTAATCCACTTTTAAGATTGATTTTTTCCACTGTATAAAATGCTTCACAAAATTGATGGTCTCACTGTAGCTATAACGTGTCTTCTTACAGGCAAAACTGTATGTGAATGAACATCATCAATAGATATAAAAATAAAAACGTTTTTTTTTTATATATTTGACCAGCTTCTGCCCGCGACTTCATTCGCGTGGAATAGTTACTTTGTGCTAACGCTACCGAGCAGCGGAAGCTATCAAAAGGAAAAAAAATCGATTTTGACACATTCTTCATTGGTGCTCCGTTCCTTTTGGTATTTGGACCAATATAATATAATAATCTTGAGGTTAGCGCGTTCAACCAAATAAACCCTTCAGCTTTATAATATTAGTATCTAACTTACCGTTTAAACACAATCTAACATGATGTTAATAAATAATATAGTCTTTAAAGGTAACTCGTATACACATAGTAAGGACGAGCTCCTAAGAGCCGCTGCTGAGTAACGCCTGGAGGCAGGATTTCAACTTCGGCTGGTAGTAAACCAAGCTGATATTAGAAAATGTCCTTTCACCAACCTATGGTTTTATCACGATATCTTTCATCTCTATATATCTCCACGGAGATAATATTGTCATACATACGTTGCATTTTATTCGGAAGAAACTGGGCGAAACAGCTAGCTTTCGATCAAATCATTATATAATTTGGAGCATGCCGTGGTTGTCTATAAATATAACTACATTTATAATGAATCATAATAATCCTACTTTTTATATATTTACGAGTGTATTGTCATGTTGACGACCCTAAAATAAATAAATTTATATACCTAAATATATCGAGATATACGATAAAATAAATAATTCATTTCGACGATAGTCTATTTTTAACATATTGCGTTAACTACAAGGTCTTCACTAATTTACAACGTTTCCAGTTCGTAAATAAACATGTATTTCATCGAAATGTTCACAACGGTACACGGAAGAGGTCACTAAAACTGAACAATCACATAAATACAGCCAAATGATGCAAACAACTCGAAGCCTTTATTTTATCGCAATTTTTGACGTACACAGTGCATATATCGAGTTTATCCATGGCACCTATCGGTTATCAGACGACTGGTGCTGCGCACGCGCAGACGAACAGTTGATGTTCGCGCGTCGAAAGGAAGACACATCCGCTAGTCGACACTAGCGTCGTGGTAGTGACAATTCATATAGTGTTTGCGAGTGGTTTCGTGCTACAACCAGGTGGATTTTAATAAGGGGTGCGTTGTCTTTTTTTTTACTAAAATGTTCATATATTAATTCTCATATTTCTTGTTTTTTTTTTTTCGAGAAGTAAAAAAATATTGTGTCCGAAAATACGTTGTTGCCTCAAATCTGCACAAAACTTTATAATGAATCTGCTTCAATCTATGTTTAAAATAACCCATGATCACTAAATTTACATACATTACATTCATCCAAATAAAAAAAAAAAACAGTTAGCGCTGTTAGATTGACAGAATAAAAAACAATAAGGCCATTGTTATTGTTATTATTATTGCGCTCTCTTATAAACGGCTTAAAATTTGGATATTAAAAAAATCTAAAATATTATCGCAAGTGCATATATTGAACGTAAATAAAAGTGATATCTAACTTATAGTCAAAATTACATAATTTGAAATTACAGCTGTGTATAATAAGCTTTCTCTACATAAAAACTGTGTATTAAGATGAGCATATCCGTTGTCCGTGACGATGTTAATGGTAGACATAAGAAAACATCGGTTTATATCGTGTACACTGGTGTGTACAGAATATTCATTTTTAAATATATTACGTAGTTGTATGAATTTATTATTTACAATATTCTCGTGGAATATGTATTGTGTAATTATAAAATATTGATAAACTAATGATCATCAGTTGTCGTAATTCAACCATAATTCAATAATTTTCCAAGTTTCAATATTAAAAAGAAAAAACGAAAGAAAATTGTATAACAATTAATAACGTCAAAAGTAAATATGCAGATGATTTTGTTCTATATATTTCTGATACAAATATCGAGCGTGCAGCCATCGAATTACAATTGGCTACAAACTCCATTAACGAAATGCTAATACATTTGGGTCTCGAAATTTCTCCTGTAAAACGCAATGTTTGTGTTTTCAAGAAAAGGAAAACTGTACTTGATTTTGTACTCACGATTAATGATTGCCCCTTACAGTTCGTAGATTCAGTTAAATATTTAGGAATGTCTTTGGATTATAGCTTACGATGGGGTGTTCATATTAGTGAAATTACAAATAAGGTTTCAAAATTTATTAACTTATTAAAAGTATTAGCTGGTTCAAACTGGGGCGTCCACCCTAGACATTTAAGAAAATTGTATATTTCTTTAATACGAAGTAGAATGGACTATGCCAGTTTCTTATATGACAATAGCTGTATCTCCAACCTTCTCAAGTTAGAAAGAGTTCAAAATCAAGCCATGAGAGTTATCGGATGCTTCTTGAGAAGCACACCAATTCACGTCATGCAAAGTGAGCTATGTTTGCCTCCGCTACACGTTCTCAGAGCCTATTTAGCTGGAAAATTTTGGTTAAAATCAAAATCCTTTTCCAATAACAAAACTATATTATTACTTGAAGATTTAAATCTTAACATCCAGTCTCGATACTGGACCAATAAAAGAGTTCCACTATTAATTACTACACATAACCTGTTACATAACAATGTTATTCACAACTTAAACGTTCTGGATATGTTTTCACTTGAGACATGGCTCAGTAATATTAATGCATTTGAAATAATTAAAACTAATATTCCATCAGTAACTTTACCTAAACATAAATATAACCCTACACAATTGAAGTGCTTATGTATCGAGCATATAGATAATAATTTTGGCGACTTTTATAAAATTTATACTGATGGTTCGAAAAGTAGTGATGGCTATGGTGCCGCATTTTTAGATCCTTTTTCCGACAAATATGTAAAACTGAAGGTTGACTTTAATACACCAATAATGTGTTTAGAACTAATAGCCATTAATGAAGCCTTATTGTACATTGAATCGTTACAAGGTCAAAAGTTTGTAATTTTGACTGATTCAAAATGCGCTTTACAACACTTGGCTCGGTGCACCTCGTCAATACGAGGTATTCCGATAGCCTATTCTGTATTAAAAGCAATCTATAGATTCCAATGTACCGGGAAAACAGTTATATTCCAATGGATTCCATCTCATGTTAAGTTACCTGGAAATGATCAAGTTGATTCATTGGCAAACCAAGCTGCATATGATGGAATTCCTTTACATATCACTCCAATGTATACTGACTACTTGTCTCAGGTGAAATGTTATTGTAAAGATATGTGGAAGCTATATTTTGATAAGAGATCACTAGAAAAAGGGATTTGGTACAAGACCATTCAACCGCAACCTCATTTCGATGTTCCATGGATAGACCAAAATTTATTAAGTAGATCTAACCTAATAATAGCCCTCCGACTTCGCTCAGGACATATTCCATCAAATAAGTTCCTACATCTTATAAAAAAACGAGCATTACCTAACTGCACAGTGTATGGGGTGGTTGAGGATATTCATCACATTTTGATAGAATGTGTTCAATATCAAGGGTGTAGGAATATTTTAAATGTTACCCGATCCATGGATGTAGGCATTTGTAATTCGGTGCTGTCAGACCCTCTGTCTCAGAATGCAAAAAGGCTGTACAAAATTGCAAGTTTAGCTTTTAAGATTTAAATGTGATTGTAGTAGTATCTAATGTTTAGGTGATGTTCTTACGAGGCGTCATAGTCGGTACGCGACAAAGCCCATAATAAAGAGAGAAAAAAAAAACTAAACAAAAATAAAATCGATTGCAAAACAGAGAAGCAATATATACTTTACTGTTTGCCCTTTGCCTATCTATATGTAGATATAGATGAGTGCTTGCCCAGTGGTGGAAATTCAATCATAATTCATGAATTATGCAAGGAATATCAACTTAATTCCCTCTGCCTTTTATATATAGGATATCAAATTGTATGGTATATATGATACACAAGTTAGAACATTATTAAAAGATTGAAGCAACAATGGCGCATTGGTATTGAGTTAAAACACCACCTCGATCATCGTAGGTTCAAATTTCTGCAACGTGTCGGAACTCTTGATAATGAAAAGCATTGTGGTGAAACCTATATAACTCATAATGGTAGATCTTTTTGAATACTCATCTGGCTTGCAAAATTAAGTCGTCAATTTGTGAGTGAGATTATAATCAAAGTGTAATAATACCTATAAAGTATGAAAAATGTGAGGTAACATTGTTTTATGTACCACAAAAGCGTTACAATTTTGAACGACGTAAGCCGTAAATTAACTGTGAATTATATCGGGAGGAGATGTGTATTTATATGTATGGAATGTGATTTGTAAAGATTACAAAACATCCGATAGCAATGATCATTTGTAAGTTAACGACTTAAAAGTATGTAAGGAAAAATAAAACAGTAAATTCAAGACAAATACGCACCTATTTGAAGAATTCGGTCTTAAAATAATTGTTAGATAACAATACTCATATACATAGTTATATACGATTTTTTTTTTCTCTTTCCGATTTACATGTGATTTTGAATTATGCAATTTTTAATTGCGTAATTCAAAATGAATACATGTACGATTAGCTTAGAATAGTTTAGCTATGTCAGATCGGGTTTTTCTTCGGTAACACCCCAAGCCGAGGTGTGCCGTGCACCATTGAGCATGTTAGCTAAAAAAAATCGGCTCAGTGTCTTAAGCGCTCGCCTTAGTAGTCTGGTGAAGCTGTGAAGGCCAGTAAGGCCAATAGCGTAGTCAGTTCGAGAAAAAAAAAGATTTTTTTAACTAGCGACCATAATCTATTCCGTTCACTTTAATTCCAATTACCTTATTAACTATAATAGTGTGTCCATATTACTAACAAAGAACGTAGTTTTATATAAACGAAAGAATTTCTAGAATCAGGTCAGTAGGCTTAAAGATTACCTCGTACAAAGAAACAAACTGTCTCTTCACAATATAAATACATATTTACGTTTGTGTTTATTTAGTGTAATCGTTTGTAGCATATCTTGTACAGAAGTTTTACTTGACACAAAAAAACATTCGTAGTACGCACTTTTGTGTTCATTAAGATGTAAGTAACAATAAATCTTCAAGATTAGTTACATGTGCGCATACAGGTATAAAAATAAACGAAGACAACAACTGTGCTAATTGGGCACCCACATTCAACTTTTTAATAATCTTTATTAGAGAAGTATTTTAATCTTTGTTAATAATATTACGTCGTATTCAAATATACTTTATACTTGAATATGTTATATTATCATAATTGTAGCTAAAAAAATAGAAAACTTGACTAGTCTTGATGTATCAGGTTTCGTAATCAGCCAGTGTGGTTATATACTTTATAGTTTTTAGGGTTGTATCACATTCTCACATGATGCGGAATAACGATGTGGTTTTAGATGAACACGCTAACCTTAGAGGACAGTGGTATTCAACATGTTTTTTAAATGAGTCACAAACACGTTTCAGTAATGGTGTTGCATTATTACAAAAAAGTTAAATACGGGTTGAATACTTGCTTTAAAAAGGTTTCGTATTAAATGCACCGCGGTCGCCTGAGGCAAGTTTGCGTTATCGTTTTTCTTAAGTCTGACTATTTTTTTTTCGCGGGGTATCCTCTTGGATTTCTGCACCTAGTCTGGCAGCCCAGGTGAAAATGCAAAATTTCTATTGACTAAACCCCCTCGGTGTTATTTTTCCACCATTTAGCCGGGTGGGCAGGAACAGCCTCTGCAGTGCTTCTACCCAACCCTGCAGGTATTGACCCCTCACCAAGGCACCGACTCGTAGTCTGAAGAGGGACTATTGGCTCTCCCTCCCTCTTAAGTCTAACCTAATCTAATCAAAGCGAGACAACTGATCAAGATGGCGAACATTCAGCGACATTTATTATGTTTGGGATATATTAAAACCATTGAGATAATAATTAACGCAGATAAAGTCGTAAGAATCAGCTAGTATGATATAAATTATACAATAACTAACAGGCCCGGAAAACGTTGTCCCGCCCTGATTATAAAAACATTCTTAACGTATTATATATAAAACTGTAAATCACTTTATTTCTCGGTGAGAATCACATTAAAATCCGTTCAGTAGTTCTTGAATTGATCGCGTATAGACAGATAGATACGCGGTAGAGGACTTTGTTTTATACTATGTAATGATACCAATTTGATTCGATCTTAAAGGTTTCGATCGCACGACCTCTTCGCTTGAATTAAGTCTCAAAAAAAAAACAAGTAACGTTTACTGTCAACGATCAGTAGCAGAGTATATCATATTTAATTTTTAATGGATCCGGTTAAAGACGAATAAGGTCAAACGAGAACCTCGGTTAAACTAGGATGTCGAATAAGGAAATAATAAAGATGACGCTTTCTATACGCTATTTATAATCTGTGTAGATAAAATGTCTATTGTTTTGTATAATTCTTCTATAAAAATAATTAGCTCTGTTGTATAATTAATAAATTGGTTATAGGGTTTATATAGTAATAATACAATTAAAAGATAATCCGCAACTAATTCATATAAAACATAGTATACATGAAACGTCAAAACTATTTAAAACAAGACACTGGCAAATGTGTAAACCGCGCCTTGCCAAAATAAATAAAAGAATATAAAACATTTTCCCGGTACCCTTTAAAACTTATCTGTTGTAAATCAAACTATAAATTGGTTAATAAAATTATTTTATGTAACTAAATCCAGTCGAGTACAATGTCATTGTCAAAGTTAAATAATTTACAGGTCTATTTGAAACCAGTAATGTTAATATGAAAATATAATATTCTGTGGTAACAAGTTTATTGCTTTGTACGAGCGACTAACAGTCTGTCTTATAGGTACTACTTGTTATATTCATTATCTATCATATCTTTTAATGGAATATTTATTATTAAAACGATTAGTTTAAATGTTATTCTGTGCTGACCTATTTCTAGTTATTAGAAATAAGTATTCTTTATATATTATACTAGCCCCTACCCGCGACTTCATCCGCGTAATAAGTTATTGTGGTCTAACGTTAACACGCAGCCGAAACTCTCAAGAGGAACAAAAATCCCGATTTGGGAACATTTTTCATTGTTGCTCTGGCTTCTATTGGTTTTAGCGTGATGATATGTAGCCTATAACCTTCCTCGATAAGTGAGCAATATAACACTGAAAGAATTTTGCAAATTGGACCAGTAGTTCCCGAGATAACCTCCCTACAACGTGACATTACATTAACATTAATTTGGCTTTCAAATCTCTTGACACTCCGAGCAATAATCACATGTATTTTATATAGTTATAAGTTAATTAAACATGATGGGCTGTACAAGCTTAACAAAAAATATTAATATTACATGTACACAGGCCGCTACACTACGCGACGCTAGTCTGGCGCAAGCGCAATACGTCACGAGCATGTCGAGGTCATCGGTGACGCGAACCAATATGTTTTCCCCTACCAAAAATAACTCACCGTAGCTAAAGATATATTTACTATAAGAACTAGATATAATAAAATGCGCTTCTGAAATTTTATTTCCTTAGTGTTTTGTTAGTAAATTAATTTGATAGTAAATATGTCACGATATCATAAAAGTTGTCATAATTCTCATATTTCGAATTCTTTGCTGCATTCACTATTAATCTGTCAATTTCTATTCTATTCAATCACAAAAACATAACTATAGGAGTTTTTGGCGGGATTTTATTCTCTCATGTAGTGGATTTTAGATTTTATTCATAATTTTGTGTTATTTGACTCTATATTTTGTAAATTTGGTGGTGTTTTACGTAATATAGTTAATTTAATGTGCAAAAGTGAAGTGAATGGAAAGATACCACAGAGCATGAAATTCTGAGATGCTACCATAACTTCCTGGAAGGTTCTAACAAGGGAGCCATCATCTTGTTAGATTATTGATTCATACGACGCTTAATATTGAAATGATCGTACGACGCTTGTAATATTATTGACTACGTGACAATGGCAGTAATAACTTGAAAGATTGATTGCCAAAAATAAAGTTTAAAAAATCGCACTGCAAATGACCAGTTTAAAATCGACTTCATAAGCAATGCAAATTGTTGAATAAAATTATATGTTATGCATACTTCATTGCAGTTATAATTGATAACGGAAATACATATGTGTTAATCATTAATTCTTGATTTCGAATATCATAACTGTTATTACGAATATTAAGACCGAATTTCTATTAAAAGATTAGATAAACATTGACGAGATGTTTTATGAAACAGCAATAAAATCTATTCTCATTGGTCAATTAATTTAGAACTGTCCATATTTCACCGCTCGATACTGTCTGTATTGAGTCATTTCATATAATAATACCGATTAGCCTGTAATCAAATTCCTAATAACTACATATTAGATAACTGATTCAAATAATTTAAACAGTAATAAAAAAATATAACGTAAAAAAATATTGTAATAAAAATAATGTATTGTAGGTAGCAAAATTACCAGGTTTACAAATGACTGGCAATCGTCCGCAATTGCATATATATTTAATTCGAATACGAAACTAAATTACTATAGATTAACGCGTAGTGCCATCTGAAGACGATTTGTTGTAAATTAGACAGATAGATATAAAACCTTCTTCGTAAAAATACTTACAAATTTTAAAATTCCAGACAGTCGTTTTTGTGTGGGATCTTAGTCTGTCAAATAATGGGTTTTATACTTTGTTTCAACATGTAAGATAATAATATCAAAACAAATACTAATAAACAACAAAGAGAACCTTAGTTAAAGTTTGTTCTAAAACCTTTAAAGGTGCGGGCTCGATACTTTACGTTTAATGTAAAAAAATCGGGCTTAGGTTCAATGAACAACTTTAAAGGGTCCCTTTTCAATTTTAATCACACTGGGGACAAGGCGACATTCATTTATTACACCAGTTCGTTTCTGGATAAATTACTTGATGTTGAGTGTATATCAGTTTTGCGTTTTTCGAGATAATGAGGTCAAATATTAAGCACCTATTTTTTTTAATTGATTTCAAACGAGAATTGACTAATGATTATCCTGAAAAAATATTGCTGGTGACTAACCAGTCGCGCTGTATATTTGCAAGAATGGACGCGGTAATTGAATCGAAAAGTCAAGAAGAAAAGTTAAACGATGTAACATTTTAATTATGCTGTTTTTACAACGTCCCAATTTAGTAATAACCGACAAAGCGGTCGTATAAATATGCCTGACAGACTCTAATGTTCATACTTGGAATAGAAGTATAGGTAATTATAGCCTCATTTATACGTGGTCGTTGACGCGTAGCACCGCCGGACCCATCACCGGCGCATCATAGCGTGATTACTGCTCATTATAATTACCCATCCATTTAAGGACAGCATTTATAATGTTACTAACAATCGACATCGTTTGCGTTAAATTACAATATAAAATTTAATAACAATTAAATAAAGCTTAAAACCACCTAAGTGTTTAGTTATTTTAAATAGATAACATATAAAAAAATATTGAAAAAAAAACACGTGAGTGTGACAATTTTCATGATCCGTCAAATAATGCTCAGTGCTATATTAATTTCAGGTAATGAATATTTTGACTGCCACATTGGTCTTATATGACCGGCGACGGTTTATCTTTAGAAACCACGCCACGTTGGCTATCGGTGGTTGTTTTATATTTATATCAATAGGTTTGACGTATTCACATTATCGCAACTTTATATTGCAACGTTTTTCTCTTTTCTCTCTTATTAATTTACTTTATTTTTGCCTAAATAGTTATACGGAAAGCAATAGATATATATTTTAAGTTTATGTCCACACTTGGGCACGAAAAAGTAAAGCATGTTTATATTTTAGCCGGAAATTTGAGGCCTGGCTGAAAATCAGCGCCGTTTCCAAAAACGGCAATACGCTGACACCAGGCCTCATTGCCATAGTTTTATTTTTTTATGATTAAAAGTTTTATGTACTTTTGTATTTATCTATGTTAATAAAAATCTTTCATTCATTGACCGGAGCGTAAAAATATATCATCGGTGTCCTAAATGAAATATGTGGCTACAGTGTGGCAGATAAAGTGTTAACTATATAAATAATAAATCATTCACTTCAAAACGGGTGCGGCTATTTGTTTAATTATTTATTTTTTGTGTTTGTAATTATCAAGACATCGTTAGCATCAATGGTAATGTTTGAAAAATCGTAGGGAAAAGTAAGAAATAAATTGGTTAAAAAATATCTAAAAAATGAATGACACGGAAAACAGTAGAAGTTTTTTTTAATATCTACAAAATTTACTGACTGACGTTCAGTTATGCAACTACCAAATTATTCATCACAGGGTCTTACTGTAACATAACATTTTGTGCCTTAGTAAATGCGTGCGAAGTCGAGCCGGGCATCTAATTTTTATATAAATACTCATACAATATAACATATATGTAGGTATATTATGAAATGGATAGATTATAAGGAAACAGGCCGCATTGTAGACTTATACAACTATAAAAAAAAACATTGCTATTGTTACAACGTTTATATAATAATAATAATCTATAACCTATCGTGCTTTGTATACATTGTAAATAGTATATTAAAATAATAACATCTTTTGTTCATAATAGCGGCACGCTATGTCGGTCGTTTTCATACGTAACAATAGCGGCGCAAAATTTTGATTTATTTTCAACAAAAATATAATTCAATGTTGCTTTGTTTCGCGATTGGAAAGCAATTTGCTCCTTCAAGCATACTTATTAATTTAAATGAAACTTCATGAATGGACAAACGTCAAAGTGGCCATGATAGTGTGCCGTTATTATTCACAGATGCGATTTATTTTGCTTTTTACATGTAGTTGAAGTTAGTATATAGGTACATTAAGACAATCCTCAAGGATCACTATTTCGAACAGTAGCTTGATGATATACTTTATCTTACGATTGGAGTTAACCTAGCTAAACACTTAAAAATAGTTTAACACTACACGATAGCAACAAAAATCGGTAAGCTACATCTTCTTATTTAAAAAAAAAATGCTAATATGTTTGCGCACAAAATTTCGCCAATGTCACGTCAATAGAACCATAAACAATAGAGATTTATCGAACAATATTGTATATGCAGACCGGGTTATCAACAAACAGACAACACAGATAAAACTTACGTAAACTACACATAAACATATTGTTAGGTTACAAACATATACAAGAGAATAACGATAAAATGTGAAGTATACTTTTGTTCATTTTATTAAATTTGAATAATATTCTACAATGAACCGTTATCCATAATAAGAGATACGACAAAATATTATAGTGGACGCAATCAATGAAGAATTATGACATAAATAATGATAATAGGAGTAGAAAGAGGTAAAACATCATAGAAAGACACTATGCCTAGCACAAGTAAAAATATGCTATTAGAGAATTCGTCCTTTAAGCCACATTCACAAATAGACTGATTCGTAATTATTCCAACAACTTGTTACCTCATTTTGACGTAAAACAATGAATATATCTACTCGCATTAGCATTATATGAAATAAAAGAAATATACAACAAAAAAGTGTATTCCCATTGTGAGTCATTTTATATTCGAGTTCTTTTTATTAGTTATATATATCATTACCTAAAGCTTTTGTTAGTAACATATAAGAATGTCGTTCTGTAATTTCTGCTTTGGAATCCTGCCATCGAGGTGTGTTGCCCTCTCGTGTGACTCTTATAATTTATACAGATAGAGTCTATATTGCGATAATTGTTAAGATATATAATTATTTATGTTTTACAATTTTAGAATTTTTGTTTTTTCCCGTAATATAATACTGTGCAATTGACGGTATATTGCTTTCCTGAATAGACCTATTCGATATTATTACAAAAAAGATAAACACGTATTAAATACTTGCTTTAAAAAGGTTTCGAACTAAATACACCGCGCTCGCCAGAAGCAAATTCGCGTTATCTTTTTTCGCAAATTTAACCTAACCTAACCAAAGCGACAAAAGACCAAGATGGCGAACATTGCGGTTCATTTAAAACGTAACCTTTTTAAAGTAAGTATTCAATACGTATCTAACTTTTTTGTAATAACACCGATTATTTTTTGTATTTTAGACATAACCCCTAATATATCCATTAAATTATTTGACCAAATGACCTGCACATAATCACATAAACAATGAACTTGCTTAAATTTTTTGAAATTATTTATCTCTATTACTTTTATAGTAATGATTATTCTATTACTTATTTTTTATTTACCATAGAAACAATATTTAAAGTCATTTATTACGACTTTTGTTGCTTTGTGCAAAAAAAACTGAAAGTGTTGAGTAGTTTTTGTAATATCAAATAAAGCACGTTAATAATAAAATATAATTAATATCTAGAGCAATATATCATTGTAAGAAAGACTTGCGTTTACAAATTGTACGCTATCTATATACAAACTGTTGAAAAAATCTTAGAAAAAATTAATGATATTTTTCAAATAATATTTTCGTGTAAACATAATTTCTCAACACTTGATATCAAGTTACTTAGATAAATATACATACTCGTACTTACTTACTCAATTGATGTATGTGTGGATTAAATCGATGTGGCTGAGCAGTGATTTGCGACACGTGCTAATGTCGTTAGTGGTTAATTAATGCAGGCGATAGCTCCTGTTAGACCGTATTTAGATAAAATAGAAAGCTAATTATTTACATATGCCATAAATAGATAGAGTTTTAACATAACTACGTGCGAATGTAGGCGCACGTTACACAATTATAAAGACTAATTATTTTAATGGAATTATTTAAACAAGTTAATATCCGCTCCTATTTGTTTTTAATATTAAGTAACAAATAGCTTATTTTCTAGTTAGAATTTCTATATTTTAGTCTACTAACACATTGTTAACATTGGTAATTCATAGTGTTTATATAGGTACAAACATCAGAAAGTGAAGTCATCCTTAAATCCTGCATTATTGTCATATTTATATAGCAAAGGTTTATTTCTCCTCTATTTTTCACCTATTCTTACCCATATTTCGATTGATTCTCTTTGTTTTAGTAGATATAGTCGAGTTCTTGTATTTTCAATAGACTATTTTGGAAACAGTTATTTTTTTCAATACCATTCATATATTATTACAAAACACAGTCCTCTACTACGTTTGTCTGTTTGCTATAAACTCAAAAACTACTGAACGGATTTCGATGTGCTTTTAGTAATTAATGAGCTTTCTCAATTTAAGTATAGAAATTGTAAAGGTTTTTTTTTTCATCAGGGTGAGACCTTCGCCTGGCACGCTAGTAATTATGTATATATTTCTATAAATTGACAATTAATGCATAATGACATATTTATACATACTTGCAGCTCACATCGTAGGACAAAATAGAATAAAAAAATTGTGCCACAATCTTTGCCATAAAAGTATAATAACGTTGAATCTCAATAAATTAAATTGACCACTGACTGACTATCAGTAATTTATAAATTGTCATATTATTTATTTATTACATAGAAAAACTCCCGTTTCAAATGATGACACAAATATTAGATAATCACTAGTCACGAAGACGATTACGTTGAATGTTACACAATTAGGAAATGTGAATTCACTGAAGCCAAACTAATACGCAAACCATGATACCTTGTCTCCTGAATGTCTCCCATCAGTCGTGTATCTTTGACTCCAATCACTTCCTATTACTGTTTACGGTATTGGTTCGAAAGTATTTCACTTCACCGATAACGTTACTTTGCTTGTTAGCAATTCTAAACCGACACGGCGTTTTCCTTTTATTGTGGTCATGCTGAGACGATTTGCAATTGTCCCGTTTCCTACTTGTATTGTTTCAACTCTTGTATTTGAACGATAATTTAATAAGATTCGTGCTTATTAATCGACTTCAAAGAAGGCGATTCAAGATTCGTGTTTATTTTGTTTATGTCTGTTTTGCCAGAATTTCGATATTTGTGAACCGATTTGAAGAATTCATTTCTTATTGGAAAATGCTTATTTTCAGTTGTGTGTTTTCTGTAGTAAGTACCTTGGATTTCTAAGATATACCAGGGAACTCTTCAAATTCTAATAGGAAATTGATGTACAAAGTAAGGTTATATAAAAGATATACAAATACAGAAAAAAAAAAATATAATTTGTGACTGAAATGTTGATAGGTATATGATAATTCTAGACTAGGTACCTAACCTATCTAAGGTCAACATCATTCTGGTACAAATTTTTAGAATATTTTTTTAAATCTGGTTTATTTTAAGTTTTTTTTAAATTATACTTTTAAATGTGGAAACATCAAGTTTTAAGAGCAATAAACTTTCTGTAGGGTTTAAATATCATTATTTTAAGCACTTTACTCCCATTTTCTTTCAATTTCGTTCAGCATTTGTCTACTCTCAAACCATGAGATTACTACGTCAAATAAATATCGATGTGGAATTGATCCTTTAATTATATAATTTGTTGTACGAAACGGCAGTTTCTATTATCGTTAAAATAATATAACCCACAATCTTTGTAAGAATCAGAGGTTGAGTCGTTGTGTAAATGTCAAAATGCCAAACAAAATTAATAACTGCTTAACTCCGTAACATTTCAAGTATCTTGCTTTTAAAAGAATTATACTCTCGCTTACATAGGAGAATGTGCTAAATTGATGGCAGAATTACTTTAAATTCAAGGAAGATCATTAATTAAGTACACAATAGTATATCTACAGTCTTTATCTTATTAGATGCCTCTTGTAAAGTCAGTACCAAACGTAACTTTAACTAATCATGCTCTTTCGCCTAACCGGGTTGCTTCATTGTTTCACCTGATTCTAACATTACTTCAACCAACGCTGTTACATCCGAATGAATTTCATCAGCTTCTTCCCATGCTATCTACAAAATGTCTTCGCTATGTTGAAATTGCTAATCCAGTGCAATGCATCTAGGTTTTTAGCAATGTTTATGTTTGTTGTCATCGGATATAGATAATATCAAAGAGGGCCGACCTTCGAGCGTTCTTAATTTCATAATTAACGAAGTATCAGATTATGAAATTCTAATTGCATTCATCTACGGTTTGTACGCGACTTATAACATCGAGTTTTGTTTTGCTCTACTTATTCGTTTTATGTTATATTAAATTTTTTTAAACTAATTTTACCAGAGAAATAAATCTTATCTAAACTTTAAGTGAATTTGCTGTTCAGTAAATCAGTGTCAACTAACTGCAGTGTCTTTTAGATTTGTAATACATATTTTTCATTAACTTGTGTACCAACATAATTGTCAACTTCCGTATGGGCAACTACGCAGTTTTTGATAATCTTTGTGCGTACATAATTATGGTCGGAATGTAATATTACATTTAATTATGATTAAAGTGGCAAGCATAATAAATATTTATTGATAAAAAATGTACATAAATACCATACGGCTATGAATCAAACCAGTTCAGTAGTTGATAATAAAAAAATTGAATAAATTAAAATTCTCTAAGTATCTAAACAAATAGAATCAAGTAAAATTGGATTCAATTTTCTGAGTTCTAAATGTTATTGATAATTTCTTAAGATCTCTATCACTTACAAATTATGCACAACCGTGTAATAATAAGTATTACATTAATATAAAGAAGTACCCACAACCCAACCAGGTGGTACAGCCACGCTGAAGCTATTACTGGTTTGAACATGAATGGGTCGGCTCACCCGGAGTAGTATTACCCTCTCATAGAAAACCGACATGAAGTAACAGTGCTTGCATTGTTCAAAAGCTCTTATTTCATTTCTTTGATATTATCGCTATATCAGTTAATTTTCTGATTAATTTGGTTTCCTGCTTTATAAATTATTTTTTTTTACTATCAAGGAAATGTTGTATTCGAATAATGAATGGACTGTGTCTTGGTTGATTCAAATTCAGATTACAAATGAATGCATTATAATTGTTTTCTTGATTGTATCCAATTAATTTCATGATAAATGTTTTATTTCCCATTTACTAAATTGATTTATCCCTTGACTAGCCTCTGCCCACGACTTCGTTCACGTGGAATAGATACACTATCACTAACACGCAGCAGTTTTCAAAAGGAAAAACATCCCGATTTTGAAACATTTTTTATCTGTGCTCCGCTCCTATTGGTCTTAGCGTGATGATATATAGCCTATAATCATTCTCGATGAATGAGCTATATAATATTGAAAGAATTATTCAAATCGGACCAGTAGTTCCTGAGGTTACCCCCTACAACGTCACAACATCACAACGTCACAAACTCACAAACTTTACCTCTTTATAATATTAGTATAGATTACTATTTTATATTTTTACCAACATCGATAAGTTTACTTATATTTACTTAAATACGTACGTACGCAACTTAACGAATGGTAACCTTTAAAGACCTTAATAGTATAATGTATTTAATTATATAAGATAGGTCGGCGGTATATTTCGTTTGAATTAATTTGACATAAATTTTAATGTAATAGATATAGTTTTTTTATTATGATCATTTCATAATATGGTAAAGTAATATTTACTACTTACACGATTTATTGTACGCCGATCATACTTTAATAGTTCTGGATCTAATAAACTAGTTTATATAATCTAATTTTAAATACTGTTATTTTTCTGATCAATTCTATGTAATTATTTCTAATATTAAATTCAAAATTATACGAATGTGGCGACTGATTTCAAATTTTTAAAATCGCTGTTTAAAAAATTTGAAATCTTTTACGCACTAAGAGGCCAATAATTATGGAAAAAATGCAACGTATGGTCTTTACAGGTTTATATTATATATTTAGTGTTACCTGATACCCGCGACTTCATTATTGTTCTGTATATTGCATACCACATCGTCTGCTCCATTACTCCGTAACAAAAAAAAAACATACAATGCCCGGACGCGTAGTGTTGATAAAACGTAGTTACTCAAATTTTAATAATCTTAAAAATAAAAAATCTTTATAACAGGTGACTTTATACACAGTAGCAATATTTATAAAGGAAATTCTACACTCGATTCTCGTTCTAAATCAATAAAAAAACAGGTGCTTAATAATTGACTTAATTATCTAGAAAAAATCTAGCAAAAATTATACACAATCTTCTACGCGTCTATGTTAAAGTACAGAGTCAGGGTCGTGGGGTCACCGTCGGAAGAAAAGGGCTTATTGTCCGTTTTATTATTGAAAGTTATTAACTCAGAGTAACCCATTATAGCTTTTGGCTCCGGTCATTGCACTTAGGCTTATTAGACTTGCGCGTTTCTAACTATATTTTTGAAAGTCTTAGAACAAAATTTTACTTAATTTTTTTTGGTTATTTATTAGTATTTGTATATGTAGTATTTATATTTGTTTTAATATAATTATTTTATATGTTAAATGTGACCATGAACTGTCATATCCTAGAATCCTGCGAATGTCTAACTTTCCATCTGGTATAAGCCATATGAAGGTGCTTGTGAATGTCTAACCTACCACCGTATACCGTACCGTAGTGATATTATGTCGTCGTGATATTTTTTAGATAAGTACCAAGTGTCTGTTAAGTATAATTAAAAAAAATGGAATCTAATCAGTACTTTTTGAGCAATACGCGATATATATCTAATAACCTCTATCACTTTGTTTATAGGGATAAATAGAACTAATATTCAAACTCTAAGATATTGTCACATAAATTAGACTTAATAGATGTAGGTGGATCTAAGAAATGATGCTGGTATATATTAATTCATATATCACCAAACTATTTTGTCTCGAAGACCACTTGCCTTATTTTTCGATTAGGTGTACTACCCGTGCTTACCTGATATTGTGCTTTTGACATTTCCTCAGCGTTAAATATATCTTATATATGTTCATAGATATGTCGTTATAGTATAAAGAAATATTATTGAAGTAGCCAGTATATGTGTATGTATTGCTTCATTCATGGAAAGCAAGAATTTAATCCATGACCTACTTAAGCAAGTATCATTGACCTTTATTTGCATCTCCTGGCCCCCAATTTTTTTTGGCCTGTCATCAGCCCCTCTGCCAGTCGTCATAGATCCTTGGGGGTCGAAATAGAACAGAGAATCACAGCATTAAACAATGTTTACCATTCTTGTAATCGTCTGGGGTATTTATTTACTTTTGTGTATAATTTAAAACAATCATGTCGCCGTCGGATGGCTTAATAGCTTTTGTGGACGTACAATATACGAGGTTATAAGTAGTTAGATGACTCGTGAGACTTATATCAATTATTCTCATCGTTCCTTGGCTTAGTTTAAGTTGTAATAAGTGTAAATCGTCATCGGTTTTGTTAGTCATGTCATTATGACATTGTTTCGTATGACTTAAGCGAACACCACCGGATTACTTAACAGTCTGTGTAACAGTTTTATTCTAATCGCATGGTTACACATATCACCATTATATGCTAATTGGAAGACGACACATTCTGCTTAAGCATAGAGAGTATATTTTATAACGTTTGGAACAATAAAATCGGTGTTGTTCCTCCAAACAGAATCATTACAAAAATATTATTATCTCTAGTTTGTTTTAACGAGGTATTCGCGTGTTATTACTCACATACGTAGAAAAGAGTTACATCAAATAACGTTCCAAATTATTGCCATAGACATCTCTTAAATAAATTGTTCAAATCATACTTTCAACAAATTTGATGGTATTACGATAATGTACGTGTGAATTACTTGTATTTTCATAATATATCGTAATATTCTAGAATCTTTCTATAGTAGTTGTGTCATGCGGATTCTGTCGCGTTTTTTTTTAAGTACTACCAACGTACTTGGAAAAGGTTAAATAAATTCTATATGAAGCATAACTGCTAGACGTCAACTTAGCCTCCCTGGCACGATTATATTATACATACTTCCTTCTCGTTCTCTGATCTATATTTTGTAGTACAATTATTTCGCTACTAATAGGTAGTTATAGAACGATGATAGACATCATATAATCTTCTTAAATAAATATGCTAGAACTTGAAAGAATGATTTAGAAAATTTGACCAATAGAACCAAAAATTGGGGTGTGCAAACTAACTAAATAACAAACGCTCTTTTAAGCTGTAGTAAGATTTATATACATACTTGTATTAATTATGAGATTTTTTTTCTAGTTGAAATTTTAGTTCATGCGGCGTTGTCAAGAATAATAGTGGTGTGAAGTACTAAATTTTTACAGGTCTTTAGATTTTTTTAATATTGTGACAAACGAAAAAAAAACTTATGTGTGCAGTGTTTCATAGTAAACTAGCTAATACTCGTGAATTCGTCTACAATGCTTTTATCTTAACAATATGTGTTATATACATAAAAATAATTGGGAATAAAAATATACACAAAATGTCTTAAGTCTTTTGTAGTGCTTACTAAAATCGTACTTTCCTGAAACTCTAATAACTGTATATTAAATAAAGATATCGTTATATTTTTTGGGTTTTGATAAAAACTCTGTCTACAAAATTAACAATATAATTGAAATGTATCTTGTAGCTTTTGTGTGATACCCGCACAGCCGCAACTACTATTATTTTATTTTTATATAGATTTATGAAGCGGTATCTTATATTAAATGATGGGAAATATCAGTTTTAGATTTATTGTCTTATCAATAAAAATAGGAACTTATTAAACCGAAATGAAATTGACCTTAATACTTGATTAATAGTAATAACACACTTCACAAACAATATATTATATTGTTGACAACTCATAAGATTAATGATCATATAAAATCGCATCCGAGGCGAAAGTTTAATATTAGTTAATGTTGCAATTATGTTTGAGGTTTCTCGCATACAATAGTGCGGGTCAATTTTCATAATTCTATGATGAGTTGCGGTCTGTATTCCCATTGAAAAATATGAATGGATTTCCACAAGGAATCACAAGATTTATTGATTTCACCACTATTTAGTTATGTGATCTTACAATTTTTATGTCATTCATGAAGAGTATACAAATCACTATATTAAAATTAAATGTAAATTTTAGCTTTATATTTCATTGCTGCGAATATAAGCAGCAGTATGAGAAATTTGTCGAGATATAGGAAATCGATAAAATTAATTACTAAATTAGTACATGAATAATACCTTTGTTTCTTTTATCAGCTGGCTATGCATAATGGCTTCAATCGTGGAGGATTTAATACATTTCTTACGGGAACAGATTTATTATAAAACAAGATTTGTGAATGGGAATGCGATTAGTTAGAACTGAGCTGCATAGTCCTCGCTTACATAAGCATTCACAGTTCGTTTGTTTACGATTATGCTCGGCTTTCGTTGGACAATCAAACCGATCTAGCTCTTGATACTCAGAACCCAATGACTTCTTACTTATCAGACCTGCTAATCTTCATGTTGTATGATAATTGCTCCTCTCTTAAGGGTTATAACATAATTTCTGATACTCTGAAACTTTCCACAATAAATAGGCTATAAAGTATACCATATTCCATTTAATTGGTTGTTTATGAATTTATGGCTCCCAAATAAACAGTCCCTTAAGCTTTACAAATTGATTTTTTCAATAAATTAACAGTTGCCTCGTAACTTATTCTTATTACTACGTGTTACGAGCAATAGCCACTACGTGAAATTTAACAAAGAAAATTGTTCAGTGTAATAGCGCTCGTAGGGCATACTTGGTTATGGACACTGTTCAGATCATACACATAACTGAAGTGTTTGTAATGTCAAAATAACAGCATTCTACTACCTGGATATGAAAGTATATACGGTACTTATAAAATAAAACATCTTTTTGTCTTTCTGTTCGTTCCTTTGAACTATTGAACTGTTGGACTGATTTTTACAATACAAAATCTGTAATAGAATGTCTTTAAATTATTTACGTAAGATCGACTCGATCGACAATAATGACGTAAAGTCAACCTATACATTCAGGTATAATTGAAGTTATACTTCTTTTGGCGCGTCAGGGAAAAATGATGACAGTAAATTTTAGCATGCGCGCGCACTCCGTTACGAAAAACCGACACCCTGAAGTTAGCTATAGTCAACATTTTGTTTCTTTGTATTTGTTGTTTGTACTCCGTTACGAAAAACCGATATCCTGAAATTAGCTATAGTCAACATTTTGTTTCTTTGTATTTGTTGTTTGTATTTCTTTGTATTAAAACTTTCAATGTATTGAATACCTTTTCTCTATTGTTAGTATATTTTCTACAAACGTAGAATAAAGCGAAAGATAAAATTTTTGATTAAAAGTTTTTTATCTTGTTACGCCAGAGAAGTATAACTTCTAAAGCGTGTACATAAGTACACACACACACTTTTTTTTAGAAAAATACTTACGCGTTACAAAGTTATTGACGCGATACTTAAGGCTTACACAAGCCTATTGCTCAACGGCAGCGAAAACCGCGTAACGAGTTTTCTTCTAATTATAGCTAGAGAAATGAGCAGATGATCCGACCGCGTGCAATTAAGTATTGTACGTGGTAGTTAGTCGTGTCTTTGTTAAATAATAAATGTTCGTGACGACAAAACGTGTACAATACACGTAACCTGCTCTGTGACCTCCATTACTGCGTATTATGTAAGCAATGTGCCGTGGATGAATTTCCCACGTCAACGGTGCCCCATATAAAGTATATATTGTATGAAACTTGATTTATGTAATGTCTTATCGTATCGATCTAGGATATCTTAGAGAACATCGTAAGGCACTAGGAATAACAACGAGAAAGTTTAATACGGAAGCGAAATTTATACGGTGCTTTGTGATTCAAATAGGATTTATTATTAAAGTAACTTTTGATATTCTGATGTTAAGAAAACTTTAGAATAAGAAAATTTACTAAATAGTCACAATTTACACTTGAAAAATGCAGAATAGAACTTAGAACACAATATATATTCTTTTCGAACTGACTATTCGGTGTTGGTCTGAGAAGGCTTTACAATTTCACTGAGTTTTGTGGGTAAGTAGTGCAAGGATGCCAAAGTGCCCAGTCTTCGGGTTGGGCTATTGCCTAACAATTTTGCATCTAATATCACCTATCGTGAACAAAGCTATCCGTACATACGTTGATGAGACATATATTTAGACGTACATATATTTGGAATTTGACAATTTTGGTTATGACAAAAATAGTCAAGAAAAGAGTAGTCTGTATTGTAAGCTAGTAAAAGCAATGTAAAAGTAGTGAATATCACTGTATCGTTTTAGCAGCCTACTCGAGGGCTCCACTCACTAAGATAAAACATAGGCTTAAGAGGCTAAGGGCAGCTGCCCAGAAGGGCAGCGGCCAGTATGCGGCAGTGAAGGTAGTCATCCGTAAATGGCGGTGAAATTTGTGATTTCCCGAGTGTGGGTGCGAGCACACTCAGTTTAAAAACCAATGGGTAGAAATTGTTCGCTTCCATAATGTTATCGGAAGGATCGGTGAAGATGTTTGTCTTCTTTTAGAGCATTCGTTGCTATAGTTGCAGATATAGTTTGCTTTGGATATCGTTAGCGAATTGGAAAGGTTCGCGGTTTTGTCGTAGGGTGGTGAGGGTACTTGACGTACACAAATAGGGATGGTAGCTCAAAATTCATATGAAAATCCATTACTCGCACGTATCGTGGGGCACCGACTGCCTTTTGCAAGAAACGGTACATAATATTTCTGAAGGCACAGGCAAATATGGGAGGACTGTTGCGTGAAAATTGGAGAAAATTTTAACTATTACTTTCTAAAATAATTATATATTATTTTTTGTTTTTGAACTACCGCTGTTGATTTGATGGATCTTGAAGTTTTCACAGAGCCTGATGGCGAGAGCAGAAGACATTCAGCTAAAATGACAACTAACACAAGTGGACTAAAGTGTCCGAATATTGACCGAAGCTGTCGCTTTACACGTGATTCGGCTAAATTACGGCTTACATAAATACGCGTGCTATATGTATTTTATTCATTTAATAACTTTCGTTTGGTATAACTAGGCAAAAACATGAAAAAGTAGAGCAAAATAGCTACAAGATTGTGCAGTTGTTAAGTGCAATAATAATGTAATACTTAGTAACTAGTCAATACCTAATAATAGCACAGTATCGCGCAAACAGTAGGTGCTAAGCTGGCTGACCAACTCTGGCTCGAGGGGTTCTTTACTGGGATCAGACCTAAGCCTAAGTCGCTGCCGAAGGAGGACATAATGTGTGTACGGAAACGAAGTTAAGCGTCAATTTCCATCATAGAATATTATAACATATACTGTTTATTTATTTGTAAGTATGGTTCTTATGTATTTGCACCTACACTTTTAAGAAAGAAATCAAACTCACAATGATGCATTACTGTTTATTTTTATACTATATATAATTACTATTAACAAAGAATAAATTAACGACATTGTAGATTAATAATCTGTTAACACTATAGATAATAGTCGGTCTGCATGTGTAATTTATCATGTGAAGTAATCTTGTATTATTCTTTTAACAATAATTCGTTTAGACCGCTTAGCTTTTACAATTCAACAATTCTGCATTCAACAAGTCAGAATGTACGTGCAACGCTATATTTACATATTGTGCATTTTGATTAGCTATTGATTTTTTTAATAGAAAGGCCTTCTATATATTAGTGTAGTTTTATGGAGCGATGTTGGCTCAGTGATCTCTTTAGGCACCGCGTCAATTGAAGTAGATCCGAATACTTGCAAATGAGAAGGAATGTCTTAAATGAAGGAACAATGAAAGTAAATATCCCTATAAATCCATAGAATGGAAGTCAGGTTGTTTATAAACTGTAATCAAGAACCTATGGGGATGTTCTGGCAACTACATTTGTGGGACAGTCTCTCTAGGTTTAACGTGTGTAACACCAAGGTGTTATAGTCCATGCGTTAAGTGATGTATCATTTAACGGTCAGATTGTGGTCAAGCACTAGAACTTCGTGTATTTATTGTGTTATTACAGAAAAGTTAAATACATTTTGGATACTTGTTTTAAAAAGGTTTTGGTACTTTTGTATTAAATGCACCGCGCTCGCCGAACGTTCGACATCTTGCTCTTTTGTTTCGTTTTGGTTAGGTTAGGTTAGACTTACGAAAAAGGAAAACGCAAACTTGTCTCGAGCGAGCGCGGTGCATTAAATACTAAAGTACCCAAACCTTTTTAAAAAACAAGTATTTAATACATATTTATCTTTTAATAACGCCGACAATATTTAAAACATATGTCCAGTTTACTTATTTAATCATAAATTTCTAAAAAGTAACATAAAACTGTCAAGAAATAGGCATATTTGAAATAAATGAACTGACTCTCAACAACGTGTGTTAATATTTAGATACAGCTTAGTTACATAGCTTAGTTTTATTATTTACGTTATTAAATATGTAGTACGGTTGTGATATATGTATATATATATATAGTATTTAAATGATCACATTTATGAAAACAACACTAAACTGCTTTGCCTAAGGTATATTCATATTCTTAAGCAAAAAGACACATGTCGAGTCAAGAGAGGACATTTTGTAGGAACTTAAACCAAGAGTTTTAATAACATAAAAACAAGAAATTAGTCCTAATTGTAGACTAAAACTAGTCTTCATGATTATAACAATTAGTGTATTTCTTATGATCTCGATATAAATGCCCATAAAGTAGCAGAAATTTCGATATCAAAAAGGTTATTATGTTCTGGTATTTAAACGATTATTACTGTACGCGGACATTAAGAAAGTTGACATTTTTGTTCACATATTTTTCTTCAGAACCATGGCAAACAATTATAATGGACCTTTTGATATCATTATTTATTTTAAAATTCATTACTTGGATAAATAAATTACAATAAAAGGTCTTCTGTAAATGTACTCAATTCAATACACAAAAATGTATTTTAATTACGTAGTACCTGGACAACCGAGCCTAACTCAGTTCTTTAAAAATCATTTTAAAATTAAAATTAACTGTTTAGGTTTGCCTCGCAAAAATAGCATTCATTCACCGAAAACAAAATATTAAAAAAATACTTTTCTTTTTTTTTTCTCGAAATGACTACGCTATTGACCCATCAAGGTCTTAACAGCTTCACTGGACTACTAAGGCGAGCGCTTAAGGCACTCAGCCGATTTTATTATGGCAACCAGCTCAAGGGTGCACGGCACACCTCGGCTTGGCTGTTGCCTGTTGCATGCAAAATCGCGACCTATCTTAGCTAGCCTAGCTAACTATTCATATATGTATGAGTTGTTGAACCGTATATGTATACCAAGCCTCAACAACTCTTCCATATATTTACTATCGGAAAATTGAGAGTTTTTCAGTTCGATAAGGGAAAAAAAAGTAAACCCTTCCACTTTCATGTGTAAGCGTGTAGGCGTGCACGTGTGTGGGGGTGATCGTGTAGTGTTGTAGCGGTGATGTATATTTGTGTGTCACCGTATCGCGCAAGCAACGCACTCAAGGGCTCCCTACCGAGGGATCGAACCTAGCCTTGAGCCGCTGCCGTGGGAGGCCTAATTGGGTCTGCGGGAGCGAAATTAACCCCCAGACCACGGCGGCGTGATCTGTAGTTACGCGGGCGTGGGCGTGAACACGCTCTGTTTCGAGGGACATGCTGGTACTGATCGTTCGCTGACGTGATTGGATCAGGAGGGTCGGTGAAAATGTGTCGCGGACGTCTTTTATAACGCGCAGCGTTAGGTACGGGTTCATAGTTTGCGGCGGGTACCACTAACGGACTGGGATGATTCGTGGCTTTTTCAAAATAGCTAATCGTAAGTGATTTTACGTACGCCCAGATAGAAGGGATCTCTAGGTCTCTATGGAGATCGACTCTCCGGATGTACCACGGGGCACCGGTCACTTTACGTAAAACACGGTTTTGTAGAACCTGCAGCTTATTAAAGTTATCTTTGGACATATGCGCAAAAACGGGGCAACTATATGTCATCACGGGACGGATACACGTCTTATACAAAGTGAGCTTGTGTCTGAGGGACATCTTACTCTTACGACAAAGCAACGGATGGAGGCGATCCAAGACCATAGCGGCTTTGTTTCGCACTCTGTCTATATGTGAATTGAACTTTAAATGTTTATCTAATGTAACACCGAGATATTTGACCTCTTCGACCCAAGGGATATCGATTCCGTATAGCCTGATGGGCTCAAATTTATTAGCACGTTTCGTGGGATCGAAGAGTATTACGGCACTCTTATCGGGATTAACTTCTATGCGCCATCGACGAAACCATTCACCGAGAGTATGAACGGCTTTTTCGATGCGCTTCCTAAGAAAGTCCGACCGCTAGCCGGAAGTGTAAATAACGATATCGTCAGCGTAATAACCTACCTCGACCCCCCGAGACCGAGGTAGGTCTCTGATGAACAGATTGAAGAGCGTGGGCGCGAGTATGGAGCCCTGTGGCACACCTGAGCGTATCGGGTGGGGCAGCGATAGCTCATCATCCACTCTGAAGCGGAATGTCCTATCAGTGAGATAATCGCGGATAATATGAATTAACCTATCGGGTACGCGAGATTTACATAATTTATGGATAATCCCTCCGTGCCAGACCTTATCGAAGGCCTTGGCGACATCGAAGAAGACTGCAATTGTGCGTTTCGGTTTACGTTTTGGCTCGGCGTTAAATTTAGAGAAAATGTACTCCGTGAGGCGGTGTACTTGATTCGTGCAAGAGTGTTCGGCGCGAAATGCGAACTGCTCAGGTGGTATTAATTTTAAATCTGTAATCGTGAACTGGAGACGGTTCAGAAGGAGCCGCTCGTAAAGTTTACCTAAGGTATCTAACAGACTAATGGGGCGATAGCTAACTGGAAGCGTAGCTTTCTTGCCGGGCTTGTGAATACCTATCACTATGGCCTTTTTCCAGACGGCCTGAAAGTGACCCTGGGACATGGCCGCATTGAAGACGCAGACCAATAGAGCTATGATGCGATCAGGAAGGAGTTTCAGCACCTCGTTCCTGATCCCATCGGGACCTGGGGACTTCCTAGGCTTGAGACGCTTAATTGCGCCTGCAACTTCATCGAAAGTGATCGCGGTTAGGGTATCCGCCAGAGGAGACGCGAGTACATGCTCCGCAGCTGATTCGATTAATCCGTTATGGAAAGGGTCAGTTTTTTCAGTGTTTGGCGTGCACTGTTTCTCTAAGCTTGCGACAAGGCATTCATTAAAAAAATACATTTCTCTTGATGTCACTCGGATTCGAACTAGGGTTAGACGGATTTTTGAAGCTGCCGATATCCATCTGAGCAATTTCTGTTTTGACAGCGGTGGCGAAATTTTCCTTTATATTCTAACTATATTTTTTCATTGCCTGGAAACTCAAAAATTTACTATGAATGAAATCTAGCTAGATCGATTTATCGTCCCCGAAACTATCTACATAATAAGATTCACGGAAATCGCAGACGCTGTTTTCGAAATCCTGAATATGTAACAATATAAAAATATACAATAAGTGATTGTTGAAAGGTATTAGATTTGTAAAAGACATCCAATAAAGTAATATTTAACGGCCATATTTATGATCATAATTGAATCCGCTTATTGCAACGATGCACCTCGACTCGCAGACGAGTTACGCAACACCGGTTTGGCCTTGAACTCTACAAGCGGCGTGTGTTAGCGGCCTAATAATGGATACCTGTTTAATTTACACCTTCCCGCTATTGTTTTCTTTTTATTTGATCATAAATACAAACAAAAGTTATTCAGTTCGAGGATGTATTAATTAATGGCATGAATAATTTGAATTTACAATTTTAACAATATAACTCTCTAATAGACAGTATGCAGTTATGCAGCATGTTTAAAATACCGTGAACTTAGGTGTACCACTCGTCATACCTAGTAGCACGTTTAGATCTGTCGTGTTTTAGGTTGAACTGACTGTACGTTGTTGATCACTGGACTTAGATCAGTATGATGAGGACTTAAATGTGTATCCACCAAGCTGGGTGTTTGGGATATGTACCTGACTATGTCGCGACCGTCATGCACATTATCCTCTAGTTAGTCATAGTGACTCACTTTTAGTTTGTCGCGTATCGGAGTCAGCCAATATAAATCTAATAGAGTAGAGATTAGTAAACCGTGGGAAGTAAAATAGAGACAACCAGCGCTTCTGATTATCCTCGATACATCTATACTCTCGTATCTCGTAATATCTCGTACTAATATTATAAAGAGGTAAAGTTTGTGAGTTTGTGACATTGTAGGGGGTAATCTCAGAAACTACGGGCCCGATTTGAAAAATTCTTTTAATGTTATATGATTCATATATCGAGGAAGGTTATAAGCTATATATCATCACGCTAACACCAATAGGAGCGGAGAATGTTTGAAAATCGTTTTTTTTTTCTCTTGAGAACTTCCGCTGCGTGTTAGCGTTAGCCCAAAGTAACTATTTAACGCAAACAAAGTCGCGGGTAGAGGCTAGTTGCTTCTATAAAAATAGCTTTTCGTATCTATATTTTATACAAGTCGGCAGCCGCATCTTCACCTACTTTCTGTATTATCTTGAGAATATATTTAATGTACAGAAGAATACACACTAAAAATTTTGAAAGCAAATATATAGATAGCGTAAGAAAATTCAGTAGTCTTTTGTATTGCTGATATAGATCGTAGTTTTTTTAATACTTAAATTTGATAGTTTTAAACGATAATCTTTTTTTTGATATGGACCAAATGTCTAAGAAGTATAACAAAAAAAAAAAGCGAAATCTATCCAGTAGTTTCTGTGTGATATTCATATGATGACAGACCTTTGTCATTTGATAGGTATATATTAATTAGGTTATATACACAAATAAAGATATATATACATAAAGACTCTGTTAGAATTATGTGTTTCAATTGTTTGAGGCGTAATAAACTCCATACTAGTTTTAATTTTTTAATTACAATATTCTCCATTGTTGTTTAAATTATGAATTAAACATAAGTTCTAATTTTATAGTTTCCTTTAAATAGTTCCACCGACACGTCGCGATGTAAAAAACTTTGCAAATAGGTATGCGTTGAACCGAGTGGAAAATATCATAAATGAAGATCGTTAATTACTTCCCTAAGTTTTTCCATCTCTATAAACAATAGCATGTTATAAAAACACAAACACCTTGGGCCACATACTGGTTTTCGCTTTGTAATGAGATGCGACTTCGAATGAATGAAGTCATGAGCTAACAAGTTACGCTTGAGATTCATAGACAAGATTTGAATTAAACATGAATATATGAAACTATTATATATTTAGTTCTATTTACTAAAATATGTTATATAATTACAGCGTCCATTGAGAGATGTAGATAAAAATATTAACAGTTAAAGAAATGAATATTTTAAATTATTTTATTATCAACAATTATAAATTTATATAGGGTAATTATGAATTTTATAAATAGCAAAAAATACATTCAAAATTATATGTTCGCTTTCTTTTATATTAACTGAAATGGAAATCAAGTACAAACCATAAACGAAGCCAAGATGCAGTGTCTACGCGGATGCCAGAAAACCGGCAGAACACATCATGGGGGGGCGCCAATGTAAGCCCCCCTCTGTAAAGGG
Source organism: Antheraea mylitta (assembly GCA_014332785.1). NCBI lineage: Eukaryota > Metazoa > Arthropoda > Insecta > Lepidoptera > Saturniidae > Antheraea > Antheraea mylitta. The sequence goes on from JACEII010000019.1 coordinate 2,937,423, forward strand.
GAAAGCGCGCCTCCTTAAAGAGGTGCATGCGGAGGTAGCTGCTATGGACCGTTAATGGACTACATCCATAGCAGGATCTTTTCCTACAGGCTGTGGCGGAGTGGAAAATCGACTTGGCAGTCGTCACGGAGCCATATTGCGTCCCGGACCAGCCGCACTGGGCTGGCGACCTTCTTTATGGTGTTTGTTGATTTGGAGAAAACATATGACCAAGAACCCCGATTTATTTTGTGGCGAGCTCTGAAAAGAAAAGTACTGCCTAGGAAATACTTACACATCATCCGATGAATCTAAACAAACGTTAAGTTTCAGGTTGCAGTTACCGATGTATTCAGTGTGACTGTAGGACTGTAGGTTTGTGCCAAAGATGAGGTTTAAGTCTTATTTACTCCTTCTTATTATGGATGCATTGAAATCAGACACACAGGGCAACGCACCGTAGTTGTTTGCCGATGATATTATTCTTGTAGGAGAAAACATTGCCGAGTTCCAGAGTTAGTAAGAGAAATGGCAAGAAAAACTAGAGAATGTGTAGTCTGGTGAAGCTATTAAGACCCTGTTGGGTCAATAACGTAGTAAGATCGTATAAAAAAATTGGAAAATGTTGGTATGAAGATTAGTAGGAAAAAACTGAAAATTTCTTCTGCGACTTCGGTGGTCCCTCAGATTTTTCTCTTTAACATCCTGCGCCAATTTTTGGTACCTCAGTTCATTGATCCAAAACGACGGTGACATAGACAAGGACGTCAGGAATAGAATAAATACAGGGTGAATGAAATAGAGAAAAGTGTTTGAGGTAGTTTGTGACCCATGAATGCCTTTGAAACTCATGAAATTGAAAGTGTATAAAATTATTATAAAATCAGTTGTGTTGGCAGTGTCAGATTTGCAGTCTTGGCCGACCTAGGCCCCAGGCCACGTAGTAAGTACCAGCCACCCCTGTGTCAGTGAATTTTTTGCCACGATTGGTCGCCTCTAATATCTGGCCGCCCTAAGCCCGGGCCTCCTGGGCCTTAGGGCAAATCCGCCAATGTATGTTGGATGAATGCATGATCTAACTAGAATGGAAAGATAAAGAATGAGTATAACAAAGGAGGTTTAAAAATAGCACCAGTTAAAAAGGTATGGATACGTCATGAGGAGAATTAAAAGTAATGGAACTAGATAAGTTTTAAGTATGAATATGGACGAATATAAGACTAGAGAAAGGCAAACAAAGGCATGGACGAATTCGTCGTTCGTATGTGAAAACTGATATGCGTATAAAAGGTGTGAATACTGAAATCAAATCTGACAGGGGAGAGTGTAAAACATGTTCTACAGACCCTACTTTAGAAGATTAAGAAGATGACGATGAAAATAAAGAAAAGTAAGCGCAGATCTGTATCTTGCTTTTAAGAATTGTGATATCGAATGGTTAATTTTGTTAACATTTTATTAAAATCCGAAAGGAAGCATTTAATTTTACGGTTATAGTATTTATCTTAATAAAGGCCATTTTATAGTTTTTCATGTAATAATTAAATATCACAGAAAACCTAACAGATGTGATCTTTTTAAATTGTAGTTAGAACGCTTTATTATACATGAATTATGGGTGTCAAGTTGGCGTTCTGATGGATTAATGGTCAAGTTTTTCTTGTTGTGACTCAAGGTTGAATACGATATGACAAAAAATATATTAATACTTAATTGAAATATAAAAAAAGAGTTTGTGTAGTTTCTATACAATAATAGTTCATCTAGAATGTGTTCAATTATGAGAATCATTATTGAATTACGTTCCGATAATAATTTTTGAAAGTGTAAAACTTTTACTAGTTGAAATAAAACAATACCCAAATTTTACGATTTTGGTGTATTAAGTATTGGGACTTCGTCTGCGATATTTATTATCTGAACAATATAATATTATGTACAAATAGAAAGGTATAAATAAAATTAAAATTAAAAATAAACTTTGATTACATTTTTTTTGGAAGCAATGTTTCGTCTACTTCCTCCCTCTGGCGCATGCGCACTACACTGCTTACGTCTCTTCATACGTTGCTGAAAGCGTAAAGCTGATAACAATCATAGTTTATTGAAACTTTAATAACTGTATATTAGTAGATTCGGGTTAACTTTCATAATTAAATATGCAAAGGAGAAGAACTATCTTAATACAAAGTAAAATAAAAAATATAGCGACTCTTTAAATTTTTTTCAAGTTCTTCTGTATGACAATATTTTATATGCATATATATTTTTAAATAAAATGATACAGGTTTGACGCAAAAACGACCGGAAAAATACGATCAATCTGTTCTTTTCCAAAAAACTTGGTAATTATATAAAAAATCCACTATATCTTCACGTTAATAGAAATAATTATTTTAAAGAATTACATATTTGAATTTTCATAGCTAAAGTTAATTACAACTGGCATCGTCATTTTCGAGTCATCAACGGCAAATACAATAGTTATGTATAATTATTATATTAAAAATATTCAGTCTCATTCGGCAAGGTGACTAACAAGAATATGTATGAAGTTAAATATTTTACATTTTAAAAAGCAGATGTTAAATATTAATGCGGTTAGAGACGACAATTACAACAGAGTCGCCTTATAATCAATAAGCGCGACCGAGTTGAGACCTTGTAAGTGCCACATAAGATGTACGACTGTTTAAAACTCGTAACATAGGATGTATTGACCGTAAGGTTGTAATTATTTTCAAAGACGTTTTTTTTTTTTGTGATGCTAATAACCTTCCTGTTTTTTTATAGTATCTTATTGAGTATTGCGTACGTATTTAGTTATATAGGAATCACGCGATACACTGACAAAAAACCTTACATTACTGCTACAACATCACACACATCACCTATACACACGTGCACGCCTACACGCTTACACGCTGTTTTTCTTTTACAGATAAATAAACGACAAAGAGTTCTTCTACCCTTCTTTTACCTTATCCTAATCTATCCTAAATAGTTTTGTGGATTTTTTCCGATACAAAATACATATAGGAGTTGTTGAGGCACGTATGCTTGGTGCGCATGCATGTTTCAATAACTCATATACGTATATCTAGATAGCTTAGCTTGGGTTATCTCAGATAAGTCGTGATATTGGCACAAAACAGGCGACAGCCCAAGCCGAGGTGTTCCGTGCATCCTTGAGTTCGTCGCCCAAGCGTCCCAAATCAGCTGAGTGCCTTTAGCGCTCGCCTCAATAGTTCGGTGAAGCTGTGGAAACCATTCCAGATCAACGGCGTTTTCATTTCGAAATAGTTCTATCTATACTAATATTATAAAGAGGTAAAGTTTGTGAGTTTGTGACGTTGTGATGTTGTGACGTTGTAGGGGGTAATCTCAGGAACTACTGGTCCGATTTGAATAATTCTTTCAGTGTTATATAGCTCTTTTATCGAGAATGGTTATAGGCTATATCATCACGCTAAGACCAATAAGAGCGGAGCACAGATGAAAAACGTTTCAAAATAGGGGTGTTTTTTCCTTTTGAGAACGCGAACGAAGTCGCGGGCAGAGGCTAGTATGTATATAAATATGTTTCGAATAGTTATATAGGTATATTACGAACCATTATTTGTGGTGTTTTGTTTCGTTTTTAAAGAAAAAATATCTTTAGCTGCGCTCTGCAATTGTTGTTAGAGAAAAAAATTTATTGGTTCGCGTTACCTATGACCTCGACATGCTCATGACCTATAGCGTTAACGTCAGTGTAGTGACGTATTATAGATGCCTGTGTACGTGTAATATCGATATTATGTATAGATTATTGTTAATGTTTTTCAGTTTAAAAATTATGAAATTCACATAGTACAGACTATAATTGATTTAAAAGTAAAAAATAAACGTAGTTATACCATTGTTTTGAATTTTCACGTCTCTCAGTAATCCTTATTACTGCTTCGACTTTTTATACATTGATGGTGTTATTACAAAAAAGTTAAATACGTATTGAATACTTGCTTTAAAAATGTTCCATTTTCCATGCACCATGCTCGATGAATACTCACCGTCTTGCTCTTTTGTCTCGCTTTGGTTAGGTTAAGTAAGACTTGCGAAAAAAGGATAACGCGCACTTCCCTCGGGCGAGCGCGGTGCATTTAGTACGAAACCTTTTTAAAGCATGTATTTAATACGTACTTAACTTTTTTGTAATAACACCGTATAAGTTTAAGCCTTTAACCATAATCGGCGTGATTTTGTTTAATGTCAAATGACCACAGTCTATGATGATAACTACATTAAACCTGGCCCTTAAATCCAGATATCGGAACACACCTATAGGTTAACTTAGCAACAGATTTTCAATTTGACAGTAGTAGATTGTAAATGCCCTACTGCCACGCTAAAATCTATACTAATATTATAAAGAGGTAAAGTTTGTGACGTTGTGATGTTGTGATATTGTAAGGGGTAATCTGAGGAACTACTGGTCCGATTTGAATAATTCTTTCAATGTTATATAGGTCATTCATCGAGAATGGTTATAGGCTACATATCATCACTCTAAGATCAATAGGAGCGGAGCACAGATGAAAAATGTTTCAAAATCGGGATGGTTTTTCCTTTCGAGAACTGATGCGTGTTAGTGTTGGTGTTAGTGTATCTATTCCACGCGAACGAAGTCGCGGGCAGAGGCTAGTATAAAATAATTTTGTTTTATTTAGAATATGTATTTAAAACGACTATATATTAGTGGTAACGTGTTCCAACACTGTGGTTATTAACTAAGTTCGAATGCTGTGAGTCTGTAACGAGTCTATACTTTCGGTAGAGATAAAGATTGCGATGAAACAATAGCATAGGTAATGCAAGGTTTTTACTAATATCCCTTTGGGCTAGTAAGCGGTTTCAAGTTGCAATGTCGCCTAGCATCTAACAACTGCACTTCAAAACCAGTTTCCCTGTAAACTGCATACTAATATCTCAGGCCACATTGTAGCTTTATGCAAGATTAGCTTTTTCTCGAAGTTTAGCTGACGTTGATTTTGAATTGAGCTATTCCTCGGGAATGAGGACAAAAGGTACCTTATATCCTTTTATGTATCTTTAATAACGTGTATGCAAAATTCCATGGTGATCGATTGAATAGTTAAAACGTGATAGTATAACGAACGAGTTATCGTATTTATAGTATTAGTAAGGATGAGATTATGTCTGAGTGTTAAACGTACAAGGTATTAGCTTCTTCCTGCGACTTCGTTCGCGTAGAGTAGTTACTTTGGACTAACGCTAACACGCAGCGAAAACTCTCAATAGGAAAAAACACCAATTTTCAAACATTCTTTATTGGTACTCCATCTTATTGATCTTAGCGTGAATGTAACTTTCCTCGATAAATGAGCTATGTAACACTGAAAAATTTTTTCAAATCCAACCAGCAGTTCCTGAGATTGCCCCCTACAACATCACAAACTTTACCTCCTTATTATGGTATGATGAAAATTACTGCTTGTTATTAGAGTGAACGGAATGCAGTGGTTAAACACTGAGTGTTGTCAGTTCAAACCCTATACAGGATAGTTATTTTTGTGTGTATGTAATTATTATGATTCAGTAATTATTGTTTTCAATCTGAGAATATCTTTTGTCCGTCAATACTGTGCTTATAAAGATCTTATAGTGTCTTACAAAAGGATGTTGGTTTATTCAAAACAATGAAAAAGTATTAACACTATTGGTATTAATAGTAACTTGAGTTTTTTATGGGATCTTAGAATGTCATATAGTGGATTTTATTTTTTATTCATATTCTTGTATTATTTGGCTCTACATTCTGTAATACTGGTTATGTTGTATGTAATATAGTTCGGTTATTGTGCACAAGTTAAGTGGATGGAAAATAATACCACGGTGCATGGATTCTGATTTGCCACGAGAACTCCCTAGAAAGTTCTAACAAGATTGCCGCCACTTTGTTAGTTCATAAAAATGCTCGCCAGAAACTTGTAATATCATTACTTACTCGACAGTAGGCGTAATAATCAACTAAAACATTAGTTGCCGAAAAAAAAAACCTTACATACTTCAGTGTATTTAAGATTTGTGTTCTTTGTAATTAGAATTTATGTATTAGTGTTAGGATTATAGTAAAAAAAATGACAGATAACTTTTGAAAGTTTCACATTCAAATGATTGATGTATCGAAAACTTTAATCAAGTTGCAAGATTCGGTAGCACCCTGACTGAACAAAATACAGGTTCTTGTCGAACATAATTGATAAAACTTAATTTTATATGCGATAACCAGTCCAACTAATATCACTTAATAACACCTTTGCTCATAAGCTCGTATGGTTTTGTACTTATCTTTGATTATTTGCATCATAAACGAAGTAAATCGGTTAGTAGTCGACGCACTAACCTTGTCCCGAGTCCATGATGTCATTTGACAAATTGACGGACTATTTACGTTCGTAAGTTTATATGTGGTGTAATATATAGTCTAATGTGGTTTCATTTTTTTACCAACATTCGATTAAGAGGTCGTTGAATTTAAAAGGATAGCGTTTTTGTGGGTATTAATGTAATTAACTCTATTAAATTGTTTATGTATCCGGAAAACTGTGGGTCCTAACGACTTACGAATTTTAGCGTAGATATCGATTAACTCACCAGTGGTAAGATGTTTTACACAAATGAAGCCACCATAAAGGCAATAATCTCAATTTCTCAATTAACAACCTGAATTATAATAGTTTAGTAAAATAATCATAGTTGCTTACGTTTAAAATGATCTTTAACATTACTAACAACAATCGACATAACCGAAAATAGAAAAAAAGTGTGGACCCAGAGTCTGCAGAATAGCAACAAAAAAAGAGATGTTTTACTCTTGAAGATCAAGCATTATCAGTCCAATCTACAAAGAGAAAGATAGTTTATAGGACTGTTGTACTTTTAAAGTCATATGTCATACCATGAAACTCTTTGTAAGCGTTTTCGACGCCAGGCTTAGTTAAAAGCGCGTTATCTTGTAATGTCAGTGTGGGTTTTGTTCTAGCTTTGGCACCATAGACCCAATTTTTGCGTTTAGTATGCTGGTAGGTAGAGAAGATACTGGTAGCATTGCGTTGACGGACTAATATAATCAGAAATTGTAGCAAAAGGGGAACCAATGGAATGGTGTGATTGAGAACGATAGTCTAACACTTAATGTTGCGAAGACCGAGTGCAAGACATGTGGTTACACGAATCCCAAACCGTGGCTAACGTAAATTCTGTTATACAAGAGTCCGGATCAATTAAGTAAAACAAAAGATAATTTATATGTGTCAACTATATAAGATAAAACTTATTATTATTAATATCTATTAAATGTTCATCGTTTAATTTGGATGATTAATTAATTTATTTATGAATCTTACGTTTATCCAATGGGAAGTTTTTTCTAATTACACCAAGTAAACTTCTTAGATATTTGAAATCTTTTCTATAGTTTTTTTTATGTCATAGGAGGCAAACGAACAGATGGGTCACCTGATATTAAGTTATCACCGCCGTCCATTGACACTTGCAACACCAGTGGAGTCGAAAGTACGTTGTCAGCCTGTGTTTGGGGGAAAGGGTATGGCGGAGAGCAGGAGGAATGGTGAGGGGAGGTGATGTTAGCCTCCGCCATTCTCACTAACCGAACGAAACCCAAGAATGCAAGCACTGTTACTACACCTACCACTTATATATCGTGAAATGTTATTTTTACAATTACTAGCCGATGTTCCCGACTTCATTCTTTTTGATGGCTTATGTTATTTTATTAGAATTGTATCATTACTAACTAACCCATAAAACCTTATCATCAACTTTACGTGCCTCTGTTAAATTACTGTTGCGTTACTATGGAAAATTTAAGTAAACCTAAATAGTACACTGAAATGTTATCTATCTGCCAATAAAAACCTCACCACCTCGGTTTAGCTGTTTCGGGGTTTATTATATCAAAGAAAATATATATGAAGTTTATTTATACGTATAGACATTTTATTGTTGAAAACAATTGATTCAACAATATACTTTATTTTGGAATGTGTTTTACCACGACTACTTCATCCATTATGAAATGTTAGGTCCGTATACATTTGAAATCGGACACTGCTTGTCGAGCATGGCATATCATTTTGACATTTCTTGTAAGTTTTACCGCGCGTTGACGACATACGAGTGTGAATTATGAAACAAGAACAGAGAAAGGGCGTGTATCAGATAGACAAGTCTGCCCTTCCTTGTATCTGCAACTTGTTGATTACGCCTATATTATGTAGTACATGCTCCGGTTAGTGTCACACGTTACATGAAACTGTTAGGTGATATACAATCTAGATTGTTCAAAGGCTATATTAAAATGTTGTAGTACTATCAAAAGCTTTCAATTTTTCCGTGAGGTATACAAACATTCATAATAGTTTTATAATAATTTTAAAGTTATTAGATGTATGCTCATATGCAGCATATTCCAGTTCGAATTTTTGTAATGAGCCGAAACTGTTAGAAAAGGAAAACGTCTTGATGCCACTTATACACTAAACACTAATTTGAAGCTTCTATATCTGCTAGAAGTTCCTTAGAGTTTTGATGATCGGTCAGCCAGTGAGTGGCAAAATTAGGAGATTATGACTCGTTATAATTTTTAAGCTACTGGTTCAAAATAAATTAAATTTGAAATCTACCGTGTTTATATGATATATTCAAAGTTATATATACAACTAGCTGTTACCCGCGGCTTCGCACGCGTTTTTTTTAATATATTAAATAAATTTAAAATTGTGATTACACATCTAGTGTAAATTACAATAATACTATTTCAAAAATATTCGTATCACACGCACATCATCTACTGTAACAGATAACGTGTACATTATGTATGTGAATACTAATAGTGTATCGAATGGGATGGGATTATGATCAGCCACATAACTGGAATTTTAAACTATATATCACCCTCAGTGCTCACACTATATAAGAAAATAATGAAAATATGAAGCTACACATTATCGAACAATATTAAATAAAACAGCTAATTAGTTACTTATTTGCCCGTAAAATTCCCGTTCAAATATTACTTGTAGTCCGGTGAAGCTGTTAAGCGTAGTCATTTCTAAGAAAAAAAAAAACATTCAAATAGGTCCAGTCGTTTCGGAGATTACTCGGAACAAATAAAAAAACAGACATATCGACAGAGTTAAAAAAAATGTTGATGTTTGTAGCATCACAGATTGTATTCACCAAAAATAATTTATTTTAATATAAATTACACTCACTTTACTTTTATAATACGTAATATATCACAAATAAAAAATTGGCAACAAAACTAATGTAGAATAGAGTTTTTTAAGAGTGTTTGGCGGGATTTCAGTCTGTCATGTAGTGGATTTTATATTTTTTTCATAATATTGTGTTACATGATTCTATATCGTGTAGAAATTGGTTGCGTACTATATAATATCGTTCGTTTATTTTGCATAAGTGAAATGTATGAAAAATAAAACCACGAAGCGTTAATTCTATGGTCTTGAAGATTAAGAAGATAAAAAATTATGTTATATTATGTAGAGGATTCGGCACTTATACTTTTACATTAACTTGGGCATAGAAGAAAACTAACTATATTGACAACTTCAGAATTGGCTGTATGGATTAATTCCTTCGACTGTATTATTGGACGAATATTATTACTACTAAACTTTCTGAATAACAACACAAAATAGACTTAAGAAATGTTTGCGATATAAACGTAACACGTATAATTAAAAATCGAAAACAATACTAACGTATAATAAACTTTTTTAATAGGAATACAAAATAAACCATGAAAATATTTTTGATAGAATGTTATCGCGTTACCATGGCAACGCATATAATACTGACATTAACACGCAGCGGAAGCTTCCAAAATAGCCCGATTTTGAGACATTCTTAATTAGTGCTCAGCTCCTTTTGGTTTTAAGGTGATGATATGTAGCCTATAGCCATCCTCGATAAATGAGCTATCCAACACTAAATGAAACTTTTAAATCGGATCTGTAGTTCTTGAGATCATAGCGTTCAACCAAACAAACAAACAAACTCTTCAGCTTTATATATTAGTATAGATGTGTAAAAAATTATCGATTATTATCAGAAAATTGATTTATCTTTGACCCGCCAATTCTCAGTATATCTTGACACAAAAACATATTCAACTAATGTTAACATGTACTGGAACTGTAATAGCGTAAAATTATAATTTTCAACGGCATGTCAGTAACCTGAATATTAATAACTATGGCCTGCATATTTTTATTTACTATTTTAAATATATTTATAATTGTCAATATCACACACAACTACTCCATATTAAATGTAAATACCGTGACAGTTCTTTTAAGTGATGTTCTATAATAAAAATATTGATTGACGTGACCTACAATGTATGTCAGCTTTCAATAAAAAAAATGTATTTAAGTCATCGTAATATAATGCTAAAGCGGTGAAGGCGGATATTAAGGAGAACAGCCGAAGACCGGGCAAAGTGGAGAAAGCTAAGCAGGAAAGCGTACCCTGGCAACAAGCCGGGAAAACGCTAGGAAGAAGAAGAAGAAGAATATAATGCTAAAGCTTTTTCTATGCGCACCTTAATTAGGCTATAAGCTATTCTAGTAGATAACTGTTGGTAACTGTCCATAATACCTACTTCCCTTTAAAGACTGTGTTTTCCAAAATCATCCCGATCTTAAATGAGGCCAGATTACAGCCAACAGCTAATCTGTACAGGAAAAAGCATATATACAAAAATCAATTAACATATAGGTATAATTTACGACATATTTAAGTAAATAATAAAGTAAGATATCAACGGTTCAGTCATTATTCTTTGTCTCGTTTGTACATATAATTATGAAAATTATTTGTTTTACCAAAAAAAGCGATAAGCATGATGGATGAGAAAGACAGTAATGTCATCAATAATTTACGTAAATGTTAAACCTATAATTACCAGCTGTTGTAAACGGTCACCTTCAGACATCAACTTTTGACAGAGGCAGTAAATTGCCTACCATTTGCCCTTACAAAAAAAAAAACAATTATTTACCAAATAGTTTCATGCAATAAAACCTATCATTAAACGTTGACAGACACGTTTAAGGATTTAAAAAATCTCACTTAAATAAATATAAGGTTTACATGTTGACAAGATAATTCTCCTCCAACGTGAACTACATAATTTACATATATCGCCTTCAAATGTATCTCGTGTGTGAATAAACTGTGCTTAAAATCTCGCCACAATGTGATTGCACATAGGAATAATTATATGCGTTCATATCTAAATACGTCATCATCCTTTAATATAATCATCTCTGATCTAAAATTCGATTTGAGTAACTTCTGAATCATGCATAATTATATATTCTAATTCCAGTGCAATACACAGATTTAACCTTTGAAAATAATCAAGCATGAATTGTTTAATTTTGATTAAGTACTTATCCTGTAATGTATTGAAGTAAAACTTTTTTAGGCGAGACTAGGAGGTAACTGGACGACGATGCAACGGAAGACCGTTACGGCTATTTTTTTTTCGAACTAACTACGCTATTGACATAGCAAGATTTTTTTTTTTCGAAATGAAAACGCTGTTTTCCTGGAATGGTCTTCATAGTTTCACCGAACTTTAAAATAGCAAGGTCTTAACAGCTTCACTGGACTACTAAGGCGAGCGCTTGCAGTACTCAGCCGATTTTATTTAGGCAACTAGCTCAAGGGTGCACGGCACAGCTCGGTTTCGCTGTTTCCTGTTTCATGCAATTCGCGACCTTTCTGAGCTAACTTAAGCTAAGCTAACTATGACGACACCCTAGTCGTGGCCCAGGGAAGGGAATGGACGAAGCTGGTGCGCTTGACCACGCTGGCTACGACCTTCGTGGTCTGGCGCATCCGCCGACTGGGCCTCAGAGTGGCCCTCGAAAAAACCGAGGCCATGCTGTTCCACGGGCCTCGGCAGGGCCCACCCTCTGGGGCCCATATAACGGTGGGAGGAGTACGTATCAGGGTGGGGTCCACGATGAAATATCTGGGCCTCACCCTGGACGGGCGTTGGCGGTTCGAGCCCCACTTCAAGGGGCTCGGACCGCGTATAGTAGGGGCGGCGGCGGCGCTCGGCCGCCTTCTCCCGAACACGGGAGGACCGGGCGCTGCCTGCCGCCGTCTTTATACTGGGGTGGTGAGGGCCATGGCCGTCTATGGGGCGCCGGTGTGGGCGGACTCCCTCAGCGCCACGAACGTTCGCGTCCTGCGCAAAGCGCAGCGCATAGTGGCGTTGAGGGAGATCCGCGGGTACCGCACGGTGTCCTCAGCGGCGGCCATGGTGCTCGCGGGCTCTCTACTCTGGGAGCTGGAGGCGGAAACTCTGCCGTGTACATTTACGCGGCGGCAGGAAAATCCAGAGATAGACCTCCGGCGCCCAGGGAGATCGCTGCGCTGCGGGCTACAGTTCGCAGCGAGCAAATAGAGAGGTGGGGCCGACGCCTGGCGGACAAGCGTTACGGAAGATTTACCATAGACGCCGTCCGCCCGGTCCTGTCGGCCTGGGTGAATAGGGGCTGGGGCTCCCTGACGTACCGTCTGGTGCAGGTGCTGACCGGGCACGGATGCTTCGGTTGGTCTTTGCACCGGATAGCGCGCAGGGAGCCCACCGCCGCATGCCACGAGTGCGGCGCTGAAACGGACACCGCACAGCACACTCTCTCGGAGTGCGCCGCGTGGGGCGATCAGCGCCGCGCCCTGGTTGCGGCGGTAGGGGACGATCTCTCGCTGCCGGGTGTGGTTTCGGCCATGCTCGGCAGTGAGGACGTCTGGGCTGCTGTGGCCTCCTTCTGCGAGACCGTCATCTCACAGAAGGAGGCGGCAGAGAGGGCCCGGGAGGTCAATCCCAGAAGTGGTCCTCTAGGCCAAAGACGAGCAGCAGGAGGGGCGAGGCGTAATGCCCGTCCCTCCCAAAACCGTCGCCAAACCTGAGGGGATGGGGCGGGGCCCCCCATCTCCTCGTTGCACGGGTGAGGCTGACGAGGGGAGGCTGCTGGTCGTGTACCACACATATTCATATGTTTCATTAAATTTGGTTAATTTGATAAACTATTTATTTTCCGGTTTTCAGTGCCTTATTTTTATGCCTTTGATTAATATTGAAGTCGGTTAATTCTTTTTTTTGAAAATTTACTTTATTTTTTGTTACGTTCGTGAATATTACAATCCCAATGATGTTAAACACATCTATGTTTGGCAACATATTTTCAGCTTAAAGGTAATAAGTTCACTGAAAGATCCGGATAATTGCAATACTCGAACCTACATCGATCGACTGAGTCACTATCACTTGAATTAAGATTCGAAAAAATTGCCCTTAATGGTTTTGCGGTCATACCGTGGCATGTACTTCACTTTCCATAAATAGTGCTTGATAACATATTACAATTGTTTTAAAGATTGATTTTTGAATTCTAAAGGTGATATCACACTGGGTGATATCCCGCGACATGCTCTAAATTATTTTTGATCTTTTTTTTTTTAGTCTGTTCTATTCTGCAGACTCTTGGTCCGCACCTTTTTTTTGCTTTCATGTAATATTTTGTATACGTAAAAATCGTCTCCGTGAGTATATATATATATTTTTTATTATTTTTTTCTTTTTTATTATTATTCTTAGTCATTTATTAAATATTAATTGTTCAATTATTATTAACTATTTTTGGTTTAATGACGTTATTGTTTTTATAGCGCTTTCATTTCCATTCTTTATGGCCATTTTTAGGTTGTAATCCACAATATCCCGTGCCGGAGCGTCCACGGCCCGACGAATGAATCTACTTATCGCGTCGTCAGTCACGTCGGTATAGTAGACACAGGTGTCAGTGTGCCTAGATATTGCCACTATAGCATGTGAATTTTTGATCTTCTCGATATATTTTATATTCACAGGGGCGAACATAAAAAAAATTAAAAGCAAAATATACCAACATACAAAATTTATTTAAAAGCAACTAACGAACACGGCGGATGTTATCCCATCCTGATAAAAAAATTTTTGGCAAATTCTAAACCTTCCTTGTAGATCACTATCTACTGGTGAAAACCGTTCAGTAGTTTTTGATTTTATAGTGAACAGACAGACAGACGTATCAAAGGACTTTGTTTCTATAATATGTAGTAATGGTATCCACTTATTTCCTCTCTCCTGTGGTTGCACACCATATCGCTTGCCCTGTTATTTACAGCAGGATAATGAACTGAACCCGTAGTGATTGAAAAATTGATCAAAAACTGTCCAATAGTTTTTGCGTGATACGCTCACAATGGCAGACCGTTATCATTTTTATCGAAGGTAATGAATAAATAAATATAGATCGCGCAACAGTACCGGGTTAACCGAGCCCAGCTCGGTTCTTTAAAAAACATTTTTTAAACTAAAATTACTGTTAGGTTTGCCTCACAAAATTAATATTTTTTAAACGAATAAAAAAAATAAAAAAATATTTTTTTGCTGTCAATCGGATTTGAACTGGGGTTACACGGATTTTCGAAGAAGCCGATTTCCATCTGAGCTATTTTTGTTTTGACAGCGGCGGCGAAATTTACCTTTATATATTCTAGCTATATTTTTTGGTCGGCTGAAAACTAAGTTAAAAAAAATTTTTATGAATAAAATCTAGCTAGATCGCGTTATCGTCCCCGAAACTAACTACATACTAAGTTTCACGGAAATCGATGATGCCGTTTTCGAGATCCTGAATATATACAAATATAAAAATATACAAGAATTGCTCGTTTAAAGTTATTAGAAGATAGAAGATAGATAGATAGATAATATACAGTATGTAGCATTGTCAATAAATATATAGAAATTGCATGCATTAAAATGCAGTTGTGGTTAGTCTTGCGACTCATTGGGTAAGTCCTCGGTTGAGTGGGTGGGACTAATTTGCATTATCTTACCTAACGAATGACAGCTTTTGTTATTTGACACACTGTCAAGGCACGCAGCCAAGGAATCGAGGTGACAATGATACTTTGGACTGTCATTATTAACTGTGCCACATAAGTGACATACTATAAACATTCTGTTATAAATAATGACATTTTAACTAAAGTCCGTTTAGAACAATACTTGTCAATATTTCAGGCGCTCGGAGTATAATTGTAAGTTCGAGCTTGCGCATAATATCGTCAAGGATTTAATACAAAACAAAGTTAAAATAATATTACTATAGGGATTTAACATAACTAGTTAGTTATCTTTGAACTATTTCAACGTTATACGTCGTATACATTTAATATAACAGGTTTCTATACCTAAATTTGTATCCTGCGTAGCTATATTAAGGCCGGTCAAAAACTTTGGTGAGGATTGTAAATGAGTAGCTTTAATGATACAAATGTAATTAAAGATTGGTAGGATATTACGAACATATATATAACTCGGTTAATTGTTTTTATACTGATGGTAGTTTTCTCTAGATGATAATACTGTAGTAAAATATGTGGTTTAATTAACGCTTGCTATATAAAACTGATGTAGGTTGGTTACTTGCTGTAAAGAATATTGTAATAATTAATACATTGTAATTGGTATAATATGTTTGTAAAATATATATATGTAATGTGCTGTGAAGAAGTATATAACAAATAAATAATACATATAAATTATACGATACCTACTTAATAGTCACCGGATTACACAAGCTTAAAAGTCAACGAGTCTGAATACTTTAGGAGCCATTCGAGATAGGTATTATAACAAAATAATTACCAGTGCATTCATTATTTGCATTAGCTTCATATGTGAGTTATGACTTGCAATCCTTATCCTTCCTAATACTATAAATCGAAATGTGAGTTCGTCTATTTGTTCGTTACGCTTTCACGCCTTAACTATTGAACCGAACATAAGTACAGAAAAGGACATAAATGTAACATAACATACCGAAAAAATACTTGCGAACAATATATCAAAAGAACATTAACGCGAGTGAAGACACCAACAAAAAATATTATAATGTAGTGCCTTGTTTAAAAACAACAATTGTGTACAATTTGATCGCGGCCAACATTTATTAGGTATAAACAAACATGTGTCGTGACGTCACGCTTCGATAGGTCGCCAAGTTGGGCCGATGTACATCCAGCAACCAAGAACGATAATAGTATCTGAGTCTAGTTGTACCGTTATCGACATACACATTTTTATTTTAGTAGTGGTAGAGCCACGCTGAAGCTATTACTGGGTTCAGCATAAATTGGTCGGTTTGTCCCGGGTAGTACCACCCTATCACATAAAACTGAAGTAACAGTGTTTGTATTGTTGCGTTTCGTTCGGTCAGTGAAAGCGCCGGAGGCCCATGTCTCTTCCTCTCTTTCCATCCCCTCCACCTCTCTCTCCGCCCTTTCTGCTCCCACCAGACACAGGCTGGCAACGCACTTACGACTTCCTTGGTATTGCTAGTGTCTATGGACGGTGGCGATCACTTGAAATTGGGTGATCCGCCTGTTCGTTTGCCTCTTATGATATATAAAAAAAAAAAACATAATGATAAACCCTACATAGTGACTATGTTTAGTATCAGTGTGATGCTTAGATGTGTCCTGCTCCAAATTGGGCCGATGTACATCCAGTAACCAAGCGGAGTGATAGTGTTTGAGTTCGATTGTGCTGTTGTCAAAATACACATTATGATAAACCCGTCAAAGTGACTATGTTTAGTGTCTCGTTTCTGGATCAATCAGTGTATGTCCAGCTACCTATAGGCTTACAAAATGACATGAGAATGATTAGCGATTGTTTTTGTCGCGACCGGTTAAAAGAGGAGTGAACGAAAAGAATAATTTGTTAATAAAATGTTGAGTTAGTCTAAAATGACGTATAACCCTTGAACATTTAATCATATTCAATATCGCATGATCTTTATTAGGTACAAATAGTATATTTCTCATACACTATTCGTTCATAGGAATAGAATAATGACAAACAACTTTATGCAACTCGAGAAGGAATGTTGTAGTGAAAACAATTGACTCGATACGCATACAAATCGATTTAGTTAGAATAATTAAAGTAATTAAATAGGTAGGTAAAATCTCCATCTGAATCGTAAAGGTGTTAAGGTATTAATTGAATCAAACAGAAATCTTTTTATAGGTGGTAGAGCCACGCTGAAGCTATTACTGGTTTCAGTATGAATGGGTCGGCTCGCCCAGGGTAGTACCACCCTCTTACGGAAAACTGACGTGAAGTAACAGAGCTAGCATTGATGCGTTTCGTTTGGTCAGTGAGAGCGTCGGAAGACCATCGCCCCCTCCTCCCTTTGCTCTTCCGTACTTCCCCTTCCTTTAATACGCATTGAATACTTGTTTTAAAAAGGTTACATTTTAAATGGACCACGCTCACTGAATGTTCGCTTGCTCTTTTGTCTCGTTATGGTTAGGTTAGGTTAGACTTGCGAAAGAAGGATAACGCGAATTTGCCTCGGGCGAGCGAGGTGCATTCAGTACGAAACCTTTTTAAAGCAAGTATCTAATAAACTTTTTTGTAATAACGCCGTATCAAACTGAACGTGCTTACGCATGTCATGAAATATATCTGACTCATTTCTATTGACCTTAGACGATGATCTAATGTAAATAATAATTATAAGATATAAGTCAATTACATGTTGATTGACGAGAGATCTCCTTGTAAAAATTTAAATTGTGATCAATATACGAATAATTTAAATAAAATATTCTTCTTTATTCGGATTAGGCCTTTAAGGTCAAACCGTCAGTATCATTGACCTTCTGAAAGCGCGCAACGAAACTTTGTTTTTTTTTTTTTGTTATTATTAATTGGTTCTCGTCAAAATTGTTTATTTTATGGGAATCACCTACTAGTCTTGTTTGGGCTTGTTGGGTTTACCACCTGTTTTTTGTTTCCAAGTTATAATTAATTTCAATTTTCATTTACACATAGATTATTTTTTATGTTAATATAATTAAAGATCATGGAGAATCGCAAATAACTAAGTAGCCACGATGAAAACCTTTGATTATAGAAGTATACCCTTTGACAAAAGAACCCTAATAAAGTTCTAACTTTAAAAAATCAATTAACTATGGTCGAATGTCGACCACTGGGCGCCCACTGGTTGACTATTATTGTTCAATAATGTACTATCGGACACAGAATCGATTTGCTCGCCTTCTCCCACCACCGTAGTCGGACCTGAGGGGATGGGCCGGGGTGCCCATCTCCTCATTGCACGGGTTCGGCGGACGAGGGGAGGCAACTGGTGTGTGCTCAGTCTGTCTCCCTATTAGGAGGAAGGCGGACCGTTGGGGCGGCTATACAAGGGGAATAGCGTAGTTCGATCCCTTGCCGTCCCAACAATACGGTCGGATGGTACACCGTGGGGTTTTAGTCTGTGCGAGTCGTACATAACCCATCCTCTCCCCCGAGAGGGTGGCGTATCCATAAGGGATTTCCCCACGTTAATGAAGAAAAAAAAGGTTTATATCTAATAATGACAATGTGCCTTTGATAGAACAATATGTGATGAAAGTCTAAAATAGTATAAGTGCAATTTTAAATGTTTAACTATATTGCAAACTAACTGTGCTTGCAACTTCATCCGTGTGGAGCCTTATGCAAAAAACAGGACTAATAAAGTGATTTAAATGTATTAGGTCCATTTATCCACTTTCCTCTCGTACTTACGCAGCGTCATCCTAAAAATTATAATAACTTTTGATAGAGTGGACAGATTTTAATGAAACAAAGACTAAATTATTCTTGAAGATATGCTTTATGATTTTCTGTTATTTTATTGTGAACCCAGTATTTTAGCAGTGATGCGCGTTCATACATACAGATAAACAGAAAGATAAACAGGCAGACAGACATTTCTAAAAACGATTGAAATGTATTTTATTCCTTATTTCTAGATACTAGTAATTTTTTTACGACAATAGAAAAAGTATAAACACCTTAGATTAACAATCTTGTTATATGTATAGATGTCAAAAATCAATTACCAAGTACCAGATCTTATATTGTAGCTGCAATTGATAACCAGTGTCTCTAAAAAAATGAACCAACCCGAAATCGCAGCTGTAATCATCGTTTTGGTATGTCAAAATCTTTCACAACTTATGTTTGACGTAGAAGGATATAATGTGAAAAGAAGCCGCTGCTGCAGGAATTTTATAGATGCCGATTTGCGACAAATTCCCGTTCACATTTATGGCAACGATACACTCTATATGGACACGCTCATTTAATATATTGAGTCTCGTTTATTCAATGAATCTTGACATCGAATTGCTTACTAATACATAAATTGCAGTTCTAAAGTTAATGATACTTATTTCTTGTCGTTAAATTCTTGAGATTAGGTGTTGTTGACGTAAGTGTTTAATGGTCTCAGGAAAGATTTTAATAAATAGCTCTGTATGCAATAACCTATTAGAGTAAATAGCATCTAATCTACAATTTTATGAAGTAGTCATTTTACAGTAGTATTAAAATGAATGAGTTTTCAGTCGGAACTCTTTATTCTTATACTAGCTTCTGCCCGCGACTTCGTTCGCGTAGACATAGCTAATTTGGGCTAACTAATATGCAGCGAAAGCTCTCAAGAGGAAAAACACCCCGATTTTTAAACATTATTGTTGCTCCGCTCCTATTGGTATTAGCATGATGATATATAGCCTATAATAATCCTCGATAAATGAGCTATATAACAATGAAAGAATTTTTCAAATCGGACCAGTAGTTCCTGAGATTACCACTTACAATGTCACAAACTTACAAACTTACCTCTTTATAATATTAGTATAGATATAGATAATCTGTAAATATTATGTAATTTACGTTCTATAACGTATTAAAATTATACTTGCATTTTATGTCTGTAATTCTTACATTTTTCAGAAAGGAATCGAACCGAATCTTTCACTGCAATATTCAACCTCGGTTTATGAAGCACGTGATCAGGAAATTATTATTTCTAAATAAATCACTGATAACCGTGGGATTCAGGTTAAAGTTCACGGATTACTAAATATTAGGTTGCAATACGTACTCGCAATGTTTGAGTAATTTTCACTCATTAATTTATAAAAACATTGAGATAATTGTAGTTACTTAACTACTAAACTACTAAAATTACACTAAACAATCTTATTTAATATAATATGTATTACTTGTAAGATTTTTTTTTTTTTTTTTTACGTGGGGCAATCCCTTATGGATATCCACCCTCCCGGGGGAGAGAGTGGCTTATGTCCGACTCGCACGGACTAAAACCCCACGGTGTACCGACAGACCGTGATGTTGGGGCGGCAAGGGATCGGTCTAAGCTATTCCCCTTAGATAGCCGCCCCAACGGTCCACCCAGCGGAAGGTGGCCGCCGGGCTCCTACCTATAGAGAGGCAGCTGCCCACACACCAACTGCCCCCCCACGTCCGCCAGACCTGTGCAATGAGGGGATGAGCCCCCCGACTACATCCCCTCAGGTCCGGCTACGGTGGCAGGAGGAGTTGGGCAAAGCGCCGCCTCCTCCTGTCGGTCCTCCGATGGCAAAGACGCCCACTGAGGGGGTCCGCCTCGCGGGCCCTCTCTGCCGCCTCCTTTTGCGAGATGACTTCCTCTACCGCCAGCGCCAGAGTGCGGCGCTCTACCTCCCATGCAGCACATTCAGACAGAGTGTACTGCGCGGTATCCTCCTCAGCACCGCACTCGTGGCAGGTGGCGGTCGGCTCCCTGCGAGCGATCCGGTGCAGGTACCACCCGAAACAACCGTGTCCAGTCAGCACCTGCACCAGCCTGAACGTCAGGGAGCCCCACTCGCGACCAATCCACTCCCGCAGGACCGGGCGGACGGCGTCGACGGTGTACGTTCCGTAGCGCGCGTCCGCCAGGTCCTGCATCCACCTCTCGACTGCCGTCTCTTGCACTCTATCTCCCTGGGAGCCGGAGGCTCCCCACTACGTTTCCTCGCCGCCGTGAATTCGTACACAGCGGCGAGAACACCTGCCTCCAGCTCCCAAGGAAGGGAGCTGGCGAGCGCAAAGGCCGCCGCCGAGGACACCGTCCGGTACGCCCGGATCATCCTCAGTGCCACCGTGCGCTGCGCACTGCGTAGCGTGCGCACGTTGGCGGCACCGAGGGCGTCTGCCCAGACCGGTGCCCCGTAGGCGGCCATCGCCCGTGCGACTCCCATGAAAAGTCGCTGGCACCCGGCACCCGGTCCCCCGATATTGGGGAGCAACCGGCCGAGTGCCGCCGCCACCCCAGCAATTCGCGGACCGAGCCCCGCAAAATGGGGCTCGAACCGCCAGCGCCCGTCCAGGGTGAGGCCCAAATACTTCATTTTGGCCCCCACCCTGATCCGGGCGCCTTCCACCATTATGTGGGCCACAGGAGGTGGCCCCCGCCGAGGCCCGTGGAATAACAGGGCCTCAGTCTTCTCAAGGGCCACCTTGAGGCCCAGCCTCCTTATGCGCCTGACCACGAGGGTTGTGGCCATCGTGGCCAGGCGCTCCACCTCCTTCCAATTCCCCCCCCGGGCTACGACTAGGGTGTCATCCGCGTAACAGATTAGACGCGCTCCATATGGGAGCACGCCGCGGAACACCCAGTCGTAGCCCAAGATACGTTGTGTTTTCATGTGGTAGATAAGTCAATCTATTTTATTTAAACATAAAAGATTTTTAATATTGATATGGTCAGTATAAGATGTTGTTAGGTTAGCTAATTGCGTAATAACTTGTCGAAGTGGGGCTGTCCCTCCTCAATCAGGGGGACGTCTACACGTGCGTGCGACAGAACGGGGGATCTGTGGTAGACGTCTCGTTTGCCACCTCGTCTGTCGCACGCCGTGTCCGGGGGTGGAGGGTGCTTGAGGAGGTGGAGATCCTATCGGACCCCCGATATATTAGGTTCGAGGTCTCCACCTCACAAGCCGGAACTGGCACCCGCCCCCGGAGGGGTGCGAAGTTCCCATGCTGGGCAGTGAGCCGTCTCAACCGCGAACTAGCGTAAGAGGCGGCCATCGTCCAGGCGTGGGCCATGCCCCCCCCGCAGGACAATGTCGACGCGTCCGCAGCCCGCCTCCGTGAGGCCCTCACGGAGGTTTGCGACGCGTCAATGCCGCGAAGCATACACCGCCCAGACAAACGGGCGGTGTACTGGTGGTCGCCGTAGATAGCCGATCTCCGTGTGGCCTGCTCCGCGGCCCGGCGGCTGTATGGCAGCTACAGGGACTGCAGAAAGACCCTGAGGAGGTGTCTGGCGGCCCTCTCCCAATTACGGAAGAGGAGATGGGGAGGGCTGTCGAATGCCTCCTCAACCGGCGGAGAGCGCCCAGCCCTGACGGGGTCCCGGGTCGGGTACTCGGCTGTTCGACCGGTGCTTGGCGGTCGGTCAGTTACCGAAGTCCTGGAAGTTCGGGCGGCTCTGCCTGATCGCGAAGGCGGGCCGCACTCCGGACTACGCGTTCGGGTATCGGCCCCTCGTCCTGCTGGACGACGTCGGGAAGGTTCTGGAGAGCGTCATCTCTTTCCAAGTCGTCCAGCCCCTGGAGCGAGAGGGGCCGAATCTGTCGGACGCGCTGTTCGGCTTCCGGCTAGAGCGTTCCATCATGGATGCTCTGAGCCTCCTCAAGTCGCTGTCCGTGGAGGCGACCTCCCAGGGGGAAAGAGTGTTGGCGGTGTCCTTGGACATCGCCAACGCCTTCAACAGCCTGCCGCACGGGGTCATACGGGAGGCACTCCGATATTTTCCAATAGCGTAGTCATTTCGAAAAAAAAAAACCGCAAGCAGTGTATATGAGACCCAGAGATTGCTAGTATAGATGCTTTTTGTTATATCATACGAGGCAAACCATAGGTCACCTGTTGTTAAATAATCACCACCGTCCATAGACACTTGCAACACCAGGGGAGTCGCAATTGCGTTGCCAGCCAGTGTTGAGGGAGAGGGGGAGAGGACGGGAAGTGAAGTGGAGGAAGGTGAGGAGAAGTAGGCCTCAGGCGCTCTCACTGACCGAACGGAACGCAACAATGCAAGCACTGTTACTTTACGTCGGTTTTCTTGCTGAATCCAGTAATAGCTTCATCGTGGCTCTACCATCTACCAATCTCTGACAGCAGGAATTAAATGCTAATATGGTTACCTTTTTATAATTACGCCTATGGTCATAACGATTACACTCTAAATAAAGTGATTAAGGATAATAATATTTGAGCAATTAAAAGCCGGTGATTAACTTGACCTTTAATTGAAAAAAAAAAACGCACAGTTTACTTGTAGACTAATTATTCTCTTTAGTTGTTGACCGTTGTGAAATGCGGATCAACTAATTATTACTAAAATGTAAATTGGATTAACTCCTTAAATTAATTTAATTGCCAATATGGTACCGTAAAGGGCTGTTTTAATTATACAATTACCAAGTGAATATTTCTTTATAAAACAATTTAAGGCAAAGCTATTTCCTTCTAATTAATCATTTATTATAAGTGATTGTTTGTTTAACGTTGCAACCTTTGATCTAGTAGAGTCGACTTCTGTATTTTTAACATTATATAAAACACAATATTTTTCTCGAATTTGGCTTAGATTAATATAGATTTGATCCTTGAGGACGGTACATGGTTTATAAAGATATTCTATATACTTTTTTTACATGGGGAGATTCCTAACAGTTATCCATCTCGACGGGCAGCTGAGGACACTACTATTCACGCGACTTAAACCCCATGGTACCTTTTACACTTTTGGTCGGGGAAGCAGAGACTACTTTATTGACACTACGACTGCTCCCCTAACAAGCGGTGGCCCCACTTAAGGGGTCCCGACTGCGGCCTGAGGAGTCAATATAACAAACCCTCAAGGGGGAGTGGGTGTTAGACCTCTTTTGACGAATTGTGGGAGTCGCATCGGTACATAATGGTCCCATCACACGGGCCTGTGCAACTTAACTGCCAGAGCGACGAACATACCCGTGTCCGTTTTTATACCCCTGAACAGGTGTACCCCATTTTACGATGACCGCCTGAGCAGTTTAAACCTGTAAATGTTACAAAATAAACGTTTTTTTTTTTTTCAAATGTCTACGCTATTGACCCAGCAAGGTCTTAACAGCTTCACCGGACTACTAAGGCGAGCGCTTAAGGCACTCAGCCGATTTTATTTTGGCAACCAGCTCAAGGGTGCACGGCACACCTCGGCTTGGCTGTTGCCTGTTGCATGCAAAATCGCGACCTATCTTAGCTAACCTAGCTAACTATTCATACATGTATGAGTTGTTGAAACGTATATGTGTACCATGCATACACGCCTCAGCAACTCCTCCATATATTTATTATCGGAAAATTGAGAGTTTTTCAGTTCGATGAGGGAAAAAAGTAAACCCTTCCACTTTCACGTGTAAGCGTGTAAGCGTGCACGTGTGTGGGGATGATCGTGTAGTGTTGTAGCAGTGATGTATATTTGTGTGTCACCGTATCGCGCAAGCAACGCACTCAAGGGCTCCCTGCCGAGGGATCGAACCTAGGCTTGAGCCGCTGCCGTGGGAGGCCTAATCGGGTGAAAATAAACGTACTGTGCAGCTATAATAGCTACAGATTAGGCTACCGATAGGAACCGAATATAATCGAGAAGGCCCGAACTGTGAATGCTTACATTAGGGCGCGCATGCGTTGTATGACATTATTTAGCACAAGTTAATGGCGTTCACAGCATTTTTTTTTATTAAACGCTAATTACATATTTTATTAAAATATAAATTAAATAAGAAAATATTTAAAACTTTCGATAGGCGATAAACAAATTGAAACAGCACAGTTTTTCATAATTTTAAATTTAAATCTATATACTTCAAAGTATTTCCCTATAAATCGTTTTATCTCAGGTGTTTTTTCCATGAAATGTTCGTGACAAATGAAATAATTTACACAAATTTTGTAGGTGGTAAAGCCATACTGAAGCATTTTTTTTTTTCGAAATGTGTACGCTATTGACCCAACAAGGTCTTAACAGCTTCACCGGACTACTCCATACTGAAGCTATAACTGGTTTTAGTTTGAATATGACGGCTCGCCTAGGGTAGTATCACCCTCTCATAGAAAACTGACGTGAAGTAACAGTGCCTATATTGTTGAGTTTCATTCGGTCAGTAAGAGCGCCAATGGTCCACCTCCCTCCCTCTCCCTTCTCTCTCTTCCCCTTCCCCCTCCCCACTTCCCCACCAACACAGGCTTGTAACTCACTTGCTGATGTCTATGGACGGTGGTGATTACTTAACATCAGGTGACCCCCTCTGTTCCTTTGCCACCTATGATGTATAAAAAAAAAACATCCAACCGATATCATATCGTAAATATGTTTTAAATAACAAAGAACTTATTTAAAGAAAGAAGTAGGTATTGTGTGTACCACATTACGTGGTATATAATCGAATTAATATTAAATAAACAACAACTCATATATTCTTAGCACGAAACGGTGTCAAGCTGTGTGCCAAAAATGCTTCGGCTGTTGGCTCTTTTAGGTTTTGTTGCAATACTTTGGCATTATATTAATACATTATCAACACATCTACAAACTAACGGACAATGCCCTTGTGAGGTTAATTTTATAAATGTGCACTTCGAAATACATATAATAACAAAATTGTAAACATAATTATGCAACATACTGAAGTTAATCATTTTTGTATATAATTAAATAGCATTTATTAACAGCTTCTTGTATTCATAAATATATAGTTTGCAAGTATAGCTGCCCGAAATATTATCTGAATTTGTAACTTTATTAAGGAACGTATGTGCAGCGAATCCAATTTGATTTTTTTTTCTTAATAAAAGCAACCCAACTTATTCCTTGTAGCATCAGCTATTTGATAGAGAAAGTTCATTAAAAAAATAAAAATATATTTTGTTTACAAAGTTTCTGTAGTCTTTATTAATGCTTATAAAGTTCATAGTATATTAAAACCCCAATAACCATGTATCAAATAAATACATTTTTTATAACAATCCAGTGTCTAAGTTGTGTAACTTCACTTAACTTATAATGTTAGTACAGATTGTGTGTATATTTATTTATCACATTATCTGACAGTAGGTAGCTACATGTAAAAATAAACGATTGCTTATATGTTTAGGTAGGTATATTTTAACAAACTAGAATGGTAGGTAGAGATTTCCTTGCAACATGACCTTAACGAGTAATGTGAGTCATTATATTGTTATTTTTTTATTTTTTTTTATTAATTATTATTTACATTTATTTATTGCAACCTAACAACTTAGAACTTTAAACAACTTGCAGAATATGATAAATGACCGATATCAGCTGCATTAGTTATCCTGTGTCGCAGCTTTAAAAAATAAGTTGAGGTATTTCCGTATTTTATATTTGCGTACTGAGTATACAACAAGAGCTCTATATCGGTAATTTATATATTTACTAGTGGTCCGGGCGGACGTTGTCCTGCCTTGATAATAATTTAAAAAAATGTAAAATTCAACCGCAGCTCCATCTACCGGGTCCAATTGTGAACCTAAACTATTCTCGAATTCACTGGAACACGCACACAAAATTTTATCAAAGTCGGTCCAGCCGTTTAGGAGGAATTCAGTGACATACACATCTACAGAAGAAATTTATATTATGTATATCTATATACGTGAAGCAAAAAAATTGTAACCCTTTTTAACCTATTTCCCCTCAACGGGTGAACTTGAATTTTGGCATAGTTGAAGTTTATATGGCGGAGAAGTCCAGAAAGCTATTTATTTTATATAGAATGCATTAGAAGTACATTAAATTAATTAAAATGTGTACTACTCACCCTACTACTCGAATTTTACACAAAATATACACATATGTAAATAAAAAAGACATTTTGACAGCCGTCAATAAATAGGAATTTCAAAAAAGGTTGTGAAGGAAGGAGGTTGCTATGCTCGAATGTATGTATTTATTAACTCTTACGTTTCAATTACCATTTTTCATCCTACATTCAACAATGATGTTATAAAATATAACTATTATTGTAATGTTTATTATTTTTTATAGTGAACTCACTTCAAATGATGAATTAATAAAAAAATGACCCAAATAATACTTTGTATAATAAAAATAAGAATTTTGTACATAAAAGTAATCCATGACTTAGACCTTCGCGGTTACAATGTTGCAATTCAACCTCATGTATCAACAAAAAAGAATTTATTTTCGAAAGCTAATGGTAGTATTAAAAACGTCTTTGTCTTGGATTCACCATTTGATTGTATTGTGTATCCATTGCTTTTCCAAACGATGATACTGGGCATATCACTATTACTCATAATGAACAGACTACATTTAATTCAATATCACCCTGAAATACTACCCCTTGGTGTCGTGTAAAATTAATTGAAAATTGTGTTATAGGTTGCGATAAATATCTTTATTTTCGTACAGTTATGTTTGGTTAAAATTTGAGCTTTACCATGTGGTTTTTGTTTCAAATTTATAATTAATTTTCATTTTCATTTACACATAGATTTTTTTTTATGATTATATAATAAAGATCATGGCAAATGGCAAATAACTAAGTAGCCATGATGAAAACCTTTGATTATAGAAGTATATCCTCCGACAAAAGAACCCTAATAAAGTTCAAACTTTAAAAAATCAATTAACTATGGTCGAATGTCGACCACTGGGCGCCCACTAGTATTTATAATTTAATATATTATTTATTTACATGTACACATATCGGCTACAGTTTACTCGATTGTACTTATGCTAATTGAAACTATTAATTATAATTTTATCTTGTTATATTGCTACAAAGTTATGTGAAGGTATTATTACGTGTATAATATGTTAACAACAGTGTTCGAGTAATTAAACAACGTTACAAAATAGCCCAAAAAAAACAAGTTACTCTATCTACAGGTAGCATTTACTGGAATAAAATGTCAAGTCTATTTACGTGCATTGTGATGCGTACGAGATAATATCGCAGACTAGTTCACCTTTCTTCTTTCAAGTATGTCATAATAATGGCAACTCATAATAATTCTCGGCAGCGTTCCAGTTAACAGATTATAAACATGGTCTAAATGGATATACTGTGTTTATGACTGTATTAGAACCTATATAAAACGCAATAATTAGATTTGTAATACTTAAAGCAATTAGAATGTATATAATACATTATAATTATTAGTATGATATTTAAATTAAATTGTTAAAAAGCATTACGGCCTATATCTTATCTTTATATCAGTGGAAAGTTTAAAATAATTATTTACGTACACGAAATTTTTAATAAAATAATTTTACATCGTTCCGCAACATAAAATTGTAGCGACATCTAAAATTTGTATTAATTGTTAATTTAACAGAAAATCTTAAGTATGTTTATATAAAAAATTAATCGATTTCAACATCAATCAAAAACCTATAGGGCAGTAAAAAGCGGAAAATAAATGGTATATTAAATTAACAAAATTAAATAAAACATGAATATGTGCGCTACCTAGAGATGTATTGGAAGTCATCCTCGTTTTTTTAAAGCGGCTAAAAAAGTAAAAGTGTCATGAATTATATCAACAAATATAAAAAATTAACAATAATTCTTACTGAAAGTTTTATTTATGATACCCATATTAGAAATCAGAGGATCTGCAATTCATTGAAGCTGATCACAAAATCCATTGTAATGTAGATAATGTATTTATAAGTTACAGGCGTTTTATAACATTATTCTATTGAAGATAAAACTAATTGCCATCTTTTATCTATCAATATTGCTTTTCCGTGCATTATATATATTACTAGAATTATTGTTTTAAATCTAAACAATCAATTATCGGATCGGATTGAAATAATAGTATTTATTTAAGAAGTTATAAATTGTAGAGGCACGATACTTGACCCCGAGTTAACGTGCGAAACACTAGTAAGTGAATCTCTCATATTGAACAACCGTATAACGGCCGTAACTCTGTGTTACGAAATATTAACCATTTCTCATAATAATTACTGTAATTTACCAGTTTAATCTACATGATATGGAAATCATTGCTTTCAAAAGTATATGTTAGCCAATGTATAGGTATGTTTTGATAGTTTTAGGAATAATTTATATTGGAATGTTTTCGTATTTGTTATAATAACAGTACAATATAATTGTCGAGTTAATTAATTTGTTTTTTGTAGCCACCAATTTATTTTTTCACTAATTATGTTTCGATGTTCTATTTTAATATATTTCTTTCCAAGACAGTGTAGTTAGTTACTTATGAAATATTATTATTCCTACTGTAATCATTTTATATATAATACAGCTTGTATGTTAATTTTTATTGGGCTAATATTGTTTCTTTTTGTTACAGAAATCGTTAATGTATGATAATTTACACTACACACGTCTACATTAATACAAGATGAGATTCTCTGCGAGTATAAAGGTATGTATTGAATATGGAGTTTTAATTTTCTTATATTTATAATGTGATATATGTTTGTATACTTGTTGTAACTGCATAACTGTATCTCGCCCGCTCGTATCGAAAGAGTCAACATCGATCTGATGATGCTCCGTGACGGAGCGAAGCACGTGTAATCGATTGTCGAGATTACACGTCAATCTACAACATATTTTAATTAGTTCATTAATAATTATTATATTTATATTAATTATATTTCGTATAATTAATATGTACGAAATATATATTTATTGATTAATTGATTTTCTTTCTGTTGTAGTTAGACGTAGTGGTGGTGGTCAATCAATTCCTATCGGAAGTGCAAAGTCGCGTCCAGTATAATATTTAACTGTATCTGTTTATATTACATAATTGTAACAGTGGTATAAATATGTCACTCATATATAAGTTCAATTTTTAAATACTTGGTCCTTATAAAAAAACAATCACAATTTGCTATAATTATTATAGTTTAAGAAACTACAATTTTTGTAACCACTATGCGTTCGATTCAGCGATGTGTTTTCTTGACGCGGAAAAGTGGTGCAAGTGGTATGGTGCGCAAGCAAAGGATGGGAAGTAAATTAATAAGAAAAAAAAAAACAAATTTATTTTGAAAGTAAAATATGTTTTTGCTTTCATGCTCTTAATGTTTTTTCTGTACATAAACGTACTTTATAATAAAATAAAAACGCAAACGAAGTCGCGAGTATGAGCTAGTTGTATTATAAAAAAATATTATTTTGAAAGTAATGCACAGGTTTATAAATGACTCGTTATCGTATGATTTATGATATTATTTTCTTTCAAGACATCCTTTGTGTTTTGACTTCGTTGAATAACTAAGTTACATAATTTGTTATTAAAGAATGTATATTACCAAACGTTGAAGTTAGGCCTTCATTTGTGTAACTTTTGTTCAACAGTCTAATTCGACATTTAAATTGATAATTGTTTTTATGTACAAGTTCTCTTCTATAAAGTATCTAAGCTTTTTAGAATGACAGAGTCGTCGCTCTGTATTGATGGTAGGAAGTGTAGTGCAAACTATAAATAACTGTTGTAGGTGGTAGAGCCACGCTGATACTATAACTGGTTTCGGCATGAATGGGTCGGCTCGTCCGGGGTAGTACCAACCTCTCACAGAATACCTGAAGTAACAGTGCTTGCATAGTTACTTTTCGTTCGGTCAGTGAGAGCGCCGTAGGCCCACCTCCCTCCATCTCCCTTCTCTCTCTTCCCCTTCCCTGTTCTCCTTCTTCACCAACACAGACTGGCAACGCACTTGTGACTACTCTGGAGTTGCTGGTGTCTATAGACGGTGGTGGTCACTTAACATCAGGTGACCAACCTGTTCGTTTGCCTCCTATGATATAAAAAAAAACTGCGAGCACCGAGAAACCCATAAATCATTGACAATATTCGTAGTGATTATTGTATATACATACTGAATTCAAAACGCGTTAAAACAGAAGAGACTCGCTTTATCGGCCTTATCACCGACATCCCGTTGGGTAATTGGTATTTACCAGCTTATCCCGGAACGCAGTACAGCTAACAATGCGCCATTAAAATGGATGTTACCTTTTTTATGACAAAGTCCAGCAACAGGCGGACGGCTCACCTATTATCGTCGCCTATGGATAACTGTAATCAAGGTTCTATTATATTGCTGACATTAAAGAGATTTAGGCTTTTCTTTAAGACACCTATATAATAGAAAGTAAAAGCCCTGAGTAAAAACCATTCTGTGTAACCTATATTACAACAATAGCGTATATTGAAGGTTCTAGAGAACCTTTGTCACCGTTTAGGTTATAAAGTGTGTGGATGAGAAGCCAACCAGCGACGGAAGGTGCGGGATTGTCGAAGGTACCATATAAAAAGTTGCTCGGAACACTTCTCACTTTATATGTGGTAGAGCACACATTGAGATCCAACGTAGTGGGAACGTGGGAAGTTCTGAAGCCTCTAGAGCGCATGCTAGTTTGGAATTGTGGTGTATTATGGTCGCATTCCAGTAGGGTATAATTGCCAAATCCTTGAAATCATTGCGTGTCTGCATAGTCGATAACGAACTAAACAACTCAACCTGACTTCGTTTATCATTTTAATTTAACCGTAGTTATTTCGTATTCCTACGATGCCTACTGTAATAAAATCAAGATGCAGTGATAAACTGATTTAATCGTGCAACGAGTATTGTAAAATTGCTTTGGAAATTCGAGGTTACAAAATGATGTACACACTTTACATAAACAATGGCGACCGGTAACATAAACATGCGCAATTCACGGAACATTTAATAAAGTTTTATGCAAAAACTCGTAGGTACTTGCAATATTGTGAATAGTTGTGAAGATGGATCACGTGGGAATAAATTTATAACGCACCGCTACCGAGAGATGAGAAACATTATTATTGAAATCGAATCGTGATTCTGCTGCAACAGGAAATGTATTGAAATAATATATCATATAATGTATATAATTACATCTTTTACTGTAAATAAATTTTATGATTTCCTAGTACAGAAACTATATCTAAATAAATTACGGCGCAACTTTAAACGCAATAATTATATATTCCCATTTTAATGCATTTTTTTTAATTTTCACGCAAACATGACCAAAATTAAGCATAATGAAACTTGTTTTAAGATATAGATTATTTTATTTAAATATTTAATTACGTTCTCAGGTATATTATGTATTTTATAATAAAAATATAATTAAATGCAAATATGTTGCTTCCTATGGAATATTCTTGAGTACGAAGTAAATAGGTTATGTTAATTAAGGACTTAATATATTCTGCCGTTTTAAATTACTTCTATTAACTACGTCAAGTTTCCTTTTTTTTTGTTAAAATAGGACGGCAAATGATCTAGCTGAATAAATACAGAAACTATGAAGTGATTTTGTTGGTAGATTCTTTTGATACAAAATATAATTTTTATTATTTTCTGTTATAATTGAATTTATTTCTTGTATCAGGTAATCGTGAATATTTTTGGTATACAAATTTTATACCTACTTTAAACTGTTAAGTGGTTGTATTTAAAGAACAAATACAAAACATTGTCATTAGACCTTAAACTTTTTTTACGAGAAGATTCCATGAAATAAATAATTCTCTTTTTAAACGATGCGTCTATTATAGAGTCAATATCTTTCCCAAATTTAACATTCTAAATAGTTTTATTTAGGTCGACGATGTGTCTGTCATGGTAGTTTATTTCTATGCATACATTTAAGTTTACCTTTGTATGTTCATCTTATATACGTTCAGGTGTTGCTCTGATTGAACTGAAATATTGCGTATCTGTTGCTGGTACTTGCGTGAAAGTTTCTGACATAATAATATGTACAGATTACTTTATTTCACACATTTAATACTTTGGTGTTTAACGGGCAATTACGTGGCGCCGTGTAGCTGGCTCTGGCATGTGTTACATTATATTTCGCTGTAGTAGTGTCGTGTAAAAAGGAAACATTTTTTTAAAGTGTAATATACCTTTATATATCGTCTACTGATATATCCTTATTAATAGCGCTCAAAAAATCAACAATACTTTATTCAGTTTAGGCCCTAATAAGGCATATATGAACGTCAAAACTACCACCGGTTCGGAAAACAATACAGTTATCAATAAGAACCGGCAAGAAAGTCGATTGGGTACAATTTTTACGATATATATTTCCAATAAATCACACAATCGCTTTCAGTAGATGCACAGAGAGGAGTCAATTCCAAACATCACAATCGTGCACATATTGATCCACTCTATAATATCCTTTTGATGGTTTTGCTAAGTTTGAAATATGGGACACCAGTTTCTAGTATTTAGATTATGTCAGTATTTTACTAAATGCGCTGTCATTGTTTTTCTGTTTAATATACTTAGGAAATATGTCTTATAGATGCTGATGTGCCTGATGGTGTGCGTTACAAGCGCACAAGGCATCATGGTGAAGTTTGGCACGAAAGGTGGTCCCATAGAGCCTCCAGCGCCGGAGCCAACGCTGCGTCCAGCGCAGCCGTACCGAGCCCCCGCGCCGGTCTGGGAAGAACGGTCTAACGACACGCCTGACCCTAACGCTCTATGGTATAACTCGTACTATTTATATAATCTACTAGCTGACCCAGCCACGTGTTGCTGTGGTTCAGCACCATTATGTTAAAGTATTTGGTATTATGGAGTTTGCCCAAAAACTGTCAGGGTAACGAACGAAAATTAATCTAAAATTTAAAACGTGGCACTACCTATGAGATATCTGTAACAGTTGGTCCTACAGTTTTCTGTCAGCAAACTAGTTTAAAGCGCCATCTGTTCGAGATTGATGAAACTTTTAGTAATATTAATCAACATTGACTATAATGTAATTTGTAATTAAAAATATTGAAGCCATTAATCGAAATATAAATTATTCTATCTTTCAACTTTCATGGAGATCGGTTGAGTAGTTTCGGAGTTCATCGTGGACTCATCAAAACTCTCAATCACTCATCAGACTCTCAAACATTTTTATATGTTCTCATACTACTATTGCAAAGTGAATAGATTTAATTATTCGTTTGTAATGGAATACACTTATAAATACTGAATAGATTTTAATAAGTCTTTCAACTATAGAAAATTACTTTATTAGCGAGTAATTTATTATCAAAATCTACATTAACACAAGCGTAGTCGCTAGAAAAATTACTAACATTTTTTTTACGACTGACCGATGTCGCTTTTTAATTTACATACCAATTTTCAATAAATAAGTCTTATATTTTTGACTTAGCACCAAATATTTATATTTAGTCCGTTCTATATAAAATTAACATTATGCGTCCTAATTTTTATTATAGTGTGTTTTAGATATTTAATCTTTACATTGCTCGTATAAAATTTAATTATTTAAAATATAAAAGAAAACTCTATGATATAATAAATATTTGATAATGTTAAGAAGCAGGCATTTGTACATCCATCTGCTGAAAGAGACTTGTATGTCTATATAACAGCGACAGCTACCAATGGATTGTAAATCTTTCATAAAGCACTGATATTTCTTTGGATTATACCGTATTTACCATCAGGTACGGTGATGTCACTTTGTGATGTTGTAATAAAGAACCTATATAATAATTATTGATACACGTATCCTGTTGTACAATCAAATACTTTATGTTATGTTGGCTTATGTTACAGGCGACCTCACGTTTTCAATATTCAGCCGAGATACACGCACGTAGTCTATAAGGCTTCTGCCCCAGAAGCCTTACCTCTGAACAATGTTCAGCGTTTCGTCAACTCATATGTACCCGTTCACCGAGCAATCAAAAGTGAACCAGTAAAAAATTACTTTACTCCGGCGCAAATACTTGGCTCCCATAATTTGCCTGGAGTAGGACTACGATATTTCGTACCCCTATATACAAATAAATCACAAAAAGGAGTACAAACGAAGCAAGAAGATGCTAAGCATAATCACATCGAGACAAATGATGTAGACACAGAAAGTCATGATTCTGCAAGCGATTTGCAGTGGAGACAAGAAAAGGAAGCGGCGAAAAGAGTTGCAAGAAATACACAAGAAGTAAGTTATAAATTTTTAAAGTTTGTGAATTCAGTATAATATAAAGGTATTAATCATATGTTGTATAAATAGTCTATAAAGTATACCTTTTGAGTTAATAATAGTAAGAAGTATTTATGATATAATATTATGGTAGCAAGAGCCCAATATTTGAGTTTTTTTTTTTTATATCATATAGGAGGCAAACGAAAAGTCGGGTCACCTAATGTTGAGCGATCATCGCCGTTTATAGGCACTAGCAACACCGGGGATGTCGCTAGTGCGTTGCCAGCCTGTGTTTTGGGAGAATGAGGAAACGGGAATGGGGAGAGAAGAGGAAGAGAAATGGGGAGAGAAGAGGAGGGGAGATTGTCCTCCGGTGCTCTCACTGACCGAACGAAACGCAACAATGCAAGCACTGTTACTTCTCATCGGTTTTCTGAGAGAGGTTGGTATTACCCCAAGCGAGCCGACCCATTCCTGCTGAAACTAGTTATAGTATTAGCGTGGCTCTACCACCTCCAAAAAACTTAATTAAACATTTATCAGTCAGTTTAAGGGTCACCCTCAGACCCACACTAATTGTTGTTAAGAGGTGATGCTTAATACTATAAAACTGTAGCCGTATAAAATAACTATATCTAAGTGTGTACATACAATAACAGATACAGATATAAATATCTGCGACTTTTGGACTATCTTTCAACTTGGAGAACTTGGCTAGGACACATGATTAAAAAAACGTATCGAACGACTTAGGTTCGAATCTTGCAATTAATCAAATCTTTCGATGAGGAAAAATATTATGATGCTGCTACACGATGATAGCAGGGTTTTTTATAATGCTCATCTGTTTAGTTAGTTACCTCAAGTTGAAAGTGTGATCTAAGCATTACGCTTGACGATTTGTCCATCACAAAGGGTCCTCTCGCGTTTCTTTTATTTCATTTTTCTTCTGCATATCTCTTAGCAGAAAATTCAAGCACCGCGTTTTAAGAATGAGTGTATTATATTCCTCGGTGATAATTACAGTGTATAATAATACGTCGTGGGTGATAGTGCCAAAAATTCACCATGGCAAAAATCCCTAGGTCATGTTGGTTGTTACCTTTTTAGGCAACATCTAATTGAGATTTTAAGATTGATTAATTAAAAAAAATACATTGCAGTGAAACACCAATTAAGTTTTAAAAAAATATTATGTCATCACGTCGCATCACGATGCCTCAGCTTATTTGAAAATTCGAATAAACGATCAACACTTTGGCCGGACAAGCTACGATTGATGCATTATTTGTATAGTCCGGTGAAGCTGCGAAGACCATGCTAGGTCAATAGTGTAGTCATTTAAAAAAAAAAAAAAAAAACAAAAGCATTATTTGATAAAGACATTTCGTTATTTTGATCCCAGGCTATCTTTGAAGAAAATCGTCCCGACGAAATTATATCATGGCACTAGTGCATATAGTTTATTATTTTCATTATTTACACCCCCACGGCAGCGGTTCAAACCTATGTTCGATCCCTCGGTAGGGAGCTCTTGAGTGCGTTGCTTGCGCGATACGGTGACACACAAATATACATCACCGCTACAACACTACACGATCACCCTCACACACGTGCACGCCTACATGCTTACACATGAAAGTGGAAGGGTTTACTTTTTTCCCTTATCGAACTGAAAAACTCTCAATTTTCCGATAATAAATATATGGAGGAGTTGTTGACGTGTGAATGCTTGGTACACATATACGTTTCAACAACTCATACATATATGAATAGTTATCTAGGTTAGCTAAGATAGGTCGCGATTTTGCATGCAACAGGCAACAGCCAAGCCGAGGTGTGCCGTGCTCATTAAGCTGGTTGCCAAAGTAGAGTCGGCTTAGTGCCTTAAGCGCTCGCCTTAGTAGTCCGGTGAAGCTGTTAAGACCTTGCTTGGTCAATAGCGTAATCATTTCGAAAAAAAAAAAATTCTCGACCCGTGCTTGAAGGCTATTTGAAGCGAGCGACTGAAACACTAAATAGCTACAAGTATATCGTTTTATTTGTAGAAAATACAACAACCAGAACTCGAAACAATTTTATTATACTTTATTATGTTCTTATATACTTCTTTAAATAATTTAACGAAATCAACTTAAAGATGATAGAACATTTAAGCAGTTACATAGCGCATTTTGTAATTTTAAAATGATTTTTATTCAATGTATCATTAACAGACGACCACGTAGATTATTTATTCTTTAATTAGTAGATAAATTACAATACACATGACGATCAAACCGGTCCGTTTCCTATTTGTAACTAAATATATAAAATATTTCTGATGTGTTTCTTTGTACACTATTCGACTCCTAATTCAGTTATACTAACGGATATTTCTAAATGTTATATTACATTACAACATTAAATTGTTTATTAATATCATAGCACTATGAAATAAAAGACATTTTGAATTTAAAAAGGTGTAATAATGATGTATAATAGAAATTACTTTTATTTTTTTTCACAATCTAAAGTCTATAATTAAGTATGGTTGTGTCTAATATATAATAGCATCTAATGAAATATGTTGGGTTCTTTTTAATAATATGTGTTCTTTTTTAGGAAACTGTGGCCCCAATAAATCAACGGTCATCATACCTGCATCCGCGGTATTATTAACATTATTCAGTACAATCGTCTATATATATAGAACATAACATTTAAAATCATTATCAACACGTGTTTAATTTCCTAAACTGTGTTTATGTGCCACCATATTATTAATATTTTTTACAAGAAAGTCAAACAGAAGACATAAATTTTTACAAATACTTACAAGAGACCAATAAATCTAATTGTTAAAAATATACGAGTATATATCTAACAATTTGGGATTTTAAACACAAAAATGTAGTGTTATTAGTAACTAAGTTAGTATAAGAAAAAGTGCCAGAATTGATGAATACATAATACAGAATTATGAAAATGAAATCAATTAATTTAATAAAATAATGAATACCGGTTTTAAATTGCCTATGTTACATTTCTGAGGAAGACATTCATAGATAATGTTGTCCTTGAAGTCGGTTTGTCAAAGGATTTGAAGCTTAGTTAGTGTTAAGATAATATCGAAATTCGTATGATTCCTTTCGAATCGTAATTTAAAAAATGTTGACCGTTTTAAGGTTAAGCATTGTAAATAAGAGGTTATAACGTAAGAAGTTTTTATATGAGAACAGTGTTGTTATTACATAATTTATATTATTACGTGGTGTTTCACTCGCCTATTGATGATTTTAGAGCAATTTTGTTACCCACTGCATGAAATAAATGAGACAAACAATTACCTTGAGTTTCGAACAACATAATATTGAAATTTAAATACCGTGACGGGTTCCATTGTTTATTTTAATTGGGAACCTTTATTTGGGATAAATGATATATGTGTAGTTATTATTTGAATGTTTGTGGTTATGTTGTTCTGCTTATTGTGTGTTTTGAAGTAAATGTTTAGAAATTATATTTCTATAGTAATTTAAACTATTGTATTCTATAATATTATTATACAAAATTTCCATTGTGCAGTTATTAAAATAGAATCAATATGAATAGTTCAGGTACGATTTCAATAACACGTCATAATGATTTCCTATTACCGTAGCTTCAAAAGATTTATATTTACGTTAGATTCGAAGAAAAATCACATTGTCTACATTATTTTTGTTGTTTATTATTTTAAGCCTTGTTCTTAAAATGTAACTGAAAATATTGGAGTAAACTTTAAGCTGTAATTATGCTTGTAAATATGTAAAATAAAATACGATTCTTTTTAATGTTTTATTTTTTTACCTTTTTTTAAAAGTAATCCTTAAATGAATTTATTATTGTTTATTTAATGATATTGAACTCTTAAGTAAAGTTGGAAACACATGATAGTTGATTGCATTGCTGTGACTGGCAAACAATTAACAAAGAAATATATAATTCGAAATAAAAACCCAAACCCAAAGTAGGTAGAAATAGTCAGCATAAATTCAGAAATACATATCTCTGTAGTCTCTATTGATTTGGATTGTAGGCACTGTTCTTGTCATTAAATATTAAAAACGCTGAAGTTGCATCGCAATCAGTTCTTCATAATTAGAGTTCCAAATTTCAACGTAGAAGGAATTATATAATTTGCATATTACCGATTTCTCTTGACAAGGTCTAATAAAGTATACAAAATTAGACACAGTTTAATTCAATTGACTTTTTTTCAACCAAACTTATTTTTAGCATAAGCATTTTCACAATTCTGTGCTCTGTGCATGTTCACAATTCAGATGTTCACAGCCTGGTTACTCTATGTAACAAACATAATAAACAGGATATTGTTTATGGGTACACTGGTGAGCATAAAAATATTCATACAGAGTTAAATATTGCATAAAAATGATTAAACATAAATAGATCGAATTTAATATTTCTAATGAAAGAAAGATATGATCTACGAGTTATCCGCATGTCATAATGGCGTGATGAAAGGCTTGTTATCGTATATTTCGTTGAAATTACAAATCAAATGTAAACAACACTACAACTAGAAATAATTTCTATATATCAAGTTCGTTTTGATACATCCTGGAATGTGTTTAAATTTTTGTAAAGGCTATTTCTTAAACTTTCGTATTGTTCACTGCCGTTTGTTTTTGTTCACGAAATTAACATATGATTAAATTCGACCAATCATAGTATCTAATTTCCATTTTTATCCAAAATTAACAATAACATCACCCAATGAGGCACAAGGTATCGCGGCAGCTCCAAGAAACGTTGGCTGGACGCTGGTGAAAATGAATATAAAGGAGAACAACCTTACACAAATGGGTACCGAAGACCGGGTAAAGTGAAGGAAGTAGGAAAGTGAACCCTGGGAATACGGTAGGAAGACGAAGAATATTCTTAGTTTTTTAAATATTATATGTTATAAATTTAGTAGACTTATCGTTGGTACAATTATAACGAAAAATAAATCTAAATTTCACTATATAATCATTATTATTATTTATATCCTTGAAGGCAAACGAACAAGCGGGTCACGTCCTCTTAAGTGATCCGCGACCGTCCCTATTCTATACACTAGCAACACCAGGGTAGGCGCAAGTGCGTTGCCAGCCTGTGTTTGGGGGTTAGGGAGGAAAAGGATGAGTGAGGGGCTGGAAGAGGGAGGGGAGATGGACCTTCGACGCTCTCACACACCGAACAAAACGCAACAATGCAAACACCATTGCGTCACGTCGGTTTTCTGTGAGAGAATGGTACTACCCCGAGCGAGCCGACCCATTCATACTGAAACCACTAATAGCTTCAACGTGGCTCTACCACCTACAAATTATAAAACATGACACCTATTATTATACTACTCGCATCAAGTTTTGGGGTGTAAGGGGTGTCGAGTAACATCTTAAGACTTGAGGCACCCAAGCCAACCTCACCGGCACGTGGTGCACCCTGCTGAATAACGAACGACGCAATGGCGAAAGCGGGGTGGTAGGGTTTTACAGCCCGACTGGGTCGCAACCACCATGCATATGACGAAAAAGCCCGTCATAGTGACTCGCTTCTGCGCGTCGCGTTTCGGGATCAGCCTGTGCATATCCAGTACCGGGTGACTTTCGTTATTATGGCCGGCATGATAGCGGCAACCGGCGATGGATAATCTGTCTCTCGATGGTTGCCGATGTTTTTGGATTGTACTATGCTTAACATCAGGCATAGTGCAGTCACTATGTCGTGCCTCGATAAAAAAAAGGAAGAAGATGAACCGACCTTTTATTTTCAAATGACGATCTG
This sequence comes from Antheraea mylitta, assembly GCA_014332785.1. NCBI lineage: Eukaryota > Metazoa > Arthropoda > Insecta > Lepidoptera > Saturniidae > Antheraea > Antheraea mylitta. Next base: position 2,978,334 of record JACEII010000019.1, read on the forward strand.
TCTATAGAATTACGTCATTTGTCGTGAATCGTGACTTGTTGACACGTAGAAGAGGCATGAAGATCGTTTCACAGCGCAGCGTACTGATGATGCGGTGACAATGCTTCCTGGTGGCATATAATTTAAAATTGAATTAAATAATTCACAGGAAATAATCAACTGTACTGTAATAAAGGATTATAACTATTTATGAACTTGTGTTTAAATTATTTGAAGGCAAAATTAATACCTTTTGCTTGACAATTCATATACAATGAATCAATACATAGCTTGTAGGTAAACATTTTTATTACCATTAATTAATTCTGTTTTGATTGTATTTGTCTGTTTCTGTTTTGGTATAATCTATTTATGATTTTTTTTATACAAAACAATAGGAAATAATAAAAATTATTTATAAACTAAAGGCCTTGGTACTTCATCGTAGTCTACTTGATACATTTTTTTTCTCAATTCCTATATAAATATATAAAAATTATGATCTTGTTTTTATAAGTTTATGACTAAAATATTACGGTTAAGTCCTTGTTAAATTCTGTAGGTTATATTTATTGTCCTTATGTAAATTCACATTGAAAACGGGTTTTATTTATGTTTATATATTTATTAATTTAATAAGGAAAATATCAATATTCCTTTTTTATACATATTTGGTGTTCGCTGAATAATAATAATTTAATAGTTGAATAATGTTTTACTTAAATAACAAAAACGAAATAAGGATTAAGTATATTGAAAATGCAGGCAGTAAAAATTATGTATAATTCATTTCATATTATGATTTTTTCTAGTGTTTTAATAATGTTCCTAGATACACAAATCATAGTTTTCATTATAAATGAGGTATAAACATAATAGTTTCTATGAATTTCAACTAATATCATTATAATGTATGCCACGAAAGAGCTAACTTTAAACATAAGCCACCATTGTTTTCGAGCAATATTCCCAGCTCTCATTATATCCTAACCACGATTAAAAGTTACAACAGAAATCGATTATGTATTCTGTTATAGCATTTTACTTTGTAATTAGAAATGAACTGTAATGACAGGCTACTGTAAAACCTCTGACTGAACTCCCAATTACTCGTAACAAAGATTACGCGAACTCAATAGACGGTAAAAATATTAATTGGTCTCGTAATAGATACTATAGAATGTTAAACCTAATAAAAGATAACTCAAATTCCATTTGAAGTAAATGAAAATGTAATTAATAAGACTATTTTTATTTATTCATACAAATCCAAAACGAGACTGACAACAATCAGAAAGGACAAAATGTAAGGACAACGAAAAATATACAGGACTGATAACGAATAACATTGCAGCATATATATATATATATATATATATATATATATATATGTCTTACGCTACTTCGATTATAAATTAAAAGTTTAAAACTAAACCACGATAAATGAAAAATTAATATTGGTATATATTTTTATTTTTATTGCTGTTAAAGTTTTATTAAGGTGATCACTTCATATAGTATATAGTATTTGCAACAATATTGTACTCGTATTTGTAATCCTAATGCCCTTTATACTGGACAAATAAATGAGCAAAGAATTTTCAAATCACAATTATAAGCAGCGTATAAAAGAACAAGCTTTATATTTCATTGATTCTTATGTTAAAAAACAACTTCGATTTATAGTCGGAATTCTAAGAATGACATTGTATCGTATTTAGAGTTACTTAATGGTATTTACGTGCTTTTGCGATTCGTTGTTAATTGCCCTACATTTTGACAATAATTGATCACATGTTGAATGACAGTATTGTGTTAATTATGTCGAGAACGTATTTACTATTTATGTGTTAAACTATGGTGAATGTGGTTTGCATGTTTGTGAATATTAGGTAAATAAATATTTGATTGCATAGTGACTGGATCTCGATGGCATACTTGTCGCATACCGGGACCGATTGATGTGTATCCAATAACCCATTTGGATGGTAAAGGTCTATCACAGAGTACCTTATATAAATAGAGGTCGCACTCGTTCTTTTCAATCAGCGCCTCTATAATACGATTCTCGAACTAATATCTGTTGGTTGCAGATGTAAATTTATAGCTATATATGCATAAAGCGGTACTGTGTAAATTGTATACGACAAGCTTTTGATAATTATTATTTGTATTGAATATTTTAATCGAAATGCAAATCTAAATACAAGTATATGTAGGAGTCAGTGTTTATAAGTAGATCCGAAATTAAATAGAATTGTATGTGGGAGAAAAAAATAATTAAAGGAGCACTTTTTCGTAACGGAAACGTAAAGTGAATGAAAACAAATATTTGAAAGTTGTCAGTTTGAAATCTCAAAGTAATTGTCGTCCACCAAGTTGTATTATCATATTTACCAAAAAAAAAACTTAAAGTGCCATCCACAGAGTGGACTGATAACCAAAAATAGATGAGGATTTTTGAAGTGAAGTGAGAAGCGAGAAGTGAAAACAGCGTGGAGTTATTTATACACGACTGGTGTACAATTTACCAAAAGGCATAGTGCCGCCATTTTACCGAGCTACTACCGAAAATTAATACAGACAAAAAACATTTAAATTTGGCCAAGGCCATGTTATATACGATATTTATTTTACCATGGCCCTTGTTTTAAAGAATAATTATACTGTTTTTAACTTTTAAGGGATAAATAATGGTGATCAATTTTATTTAAAAATGGAATTATATCTCTTCTCAATTCTTTTTAAGGGATAGAGATTGTTTTGGATACAAATTACAATAAATATATCAATTGCAGTAATAAATTTGTTTTTTACGTTTAAAGAACCTAGAATACTTTTCATCCAGAAAAATATATTGTCCCTGCGCTGTTATTAACCCCAGACGATACAGTATGCAAAACTGTTAATATATAAAACCGTATTTCCTAAACTGAACCAAAATATAAAGAAGCATTATAACTCGTATGTTTATTTTAATATTTAATTGCTAACTTTAGCTCACTGACAAACAATCCCTTATATACTGTTTACTTTCTCTGACGTATTGCAACGTGAAAAGTCGTAAAGCAGATTCACTCTTGTTAAGCCATCGAAAGTGTAAGTGTCCGTGACCTACCATAACACCGTGTCGGTGACGAAGAATTCTCTGACGCAAAACTATCGCGACCCGTCACTAGGTCATACTCGTTTGATATAATGAAAGTAAGATCGTAATGAGCAAAGGAACCGATCTATCTAGTGTAACAACACTTTTGCAAAACAGTTTATCCCATTAACTTGAAAATATAATATTGATGTATCGTGAAACTTCGACCAACTTAATACTTGCGATTCAGTACGATTGTTTTTGTAACTTATATAAAATACTTATATATACGCAGTCATATAATATATAGTTGTTGTTACAGTATTAAGAAAACAGTAGTCCGGTGAAGCTGTGACCTTGTTAGGTCAATAGCGTAGTCAGTTCAAGAAAAAAAAAAAACATGCGTTGGATCAAAATTCGCACCCTATCCCTAAACCTCACAGTTCGACAGATATTAATTAAGAAAATTCTAATTTTTTAAAGGGATTTTTGCATTATAAAACTTCACAGTCGACATTTTTTAATTAACAAAATTCTAATTTCTTTAAAGAGGTTTTGTGCATTACAATGTCCAATATTTTATGATAAAAAATAACAAACAAATAATTTCGATTAATCGAGAAATAGAAATATCGGCATAAATTATGTTGATATTAAAAAAAAATCGTGATTAAACATCGCTCACTTTATTATGACACAAATATTGTTATATATCCTTGAAAATATAAAGTGTTTAAGAAATTAGGCTTATTATTAAACAAGCTAGATTATGTTACTTAATAAAACGATGTGTTCATAAAACATCAATTACTTTTTCAAAGGAAACACCGTCTTCACTCAAATATAAAACTAATTAAATTACTTTCAAACTACTGTAAAGTCATTGAATGGCCATTTAGTAAAAACGCGATAAGCATAACTGCAATTTGTACGTGCTGTTTTTATGAAATCATTTCAAAGTATAGCTTATCTCATAATTCATAACTCCTGGAATTAACTGGCGGCAAGCAGTTAATCTGTCGATCATCACGAGATACAAGTTTGTCTTGTCAGAACCTTATGTATACAATAGAAAAGAGTACAAGGTCTATGTACTTGCATAATGAAGCGACATCGTAAGAGCACAGTATAAATATGAGAGACAGTATGGAAACTATCTACAACACAAACGTAGAAATGACACAGTATATGTTGAAGTCTTCTCCACTCTCGCTGTAACTAGAAAACAACTTTATTTTCACAGTGCAGTTTTGTACAACACATTTAACAAACAACTTACCATCTTCCCTCTCACTTACAGATAATGCGACAAGCGCGTAAGAAGTTGGCTTCTTAAACTTAATTACGAAGAGACGGAAAAAATTAGCACTAATTAACGGACATTTTCTCTTGATTGTATTATTCACTGACTTTCTTAGTATATAGGGAATATTGGTCCCTGTCAAATATGCATGTTATACACACACACACACACACAAAAACAAACCCACGCACGTACTTCCTCACACGCACACAAACGCGCACGCGCATAAACGCACGCGCAAACGCACGCACATACCCCACTCACATTTTATTCTTATTTTTTCTCTCTTTTACATATGACACTTCACATATAGCAATATATAAATATATGTACTATATTTTATTTGAAGAACGAAATATGATACTTTGGTGGAGGGTGACTTTGGCTGCTAAACAGGACAACTAATGCAGCTGATATCAGCCCTTTTTCATATTGTATTTTTTTTTGTTCTAATAGATAGATGTAAATGTATGTAAGAAAAAAAAAAAAAAAAAAAAAAAACGCTGGAAAACGGCACATTCACAGAAAACATGCGCATCGTTGAGAGGTTTTAAAAGGTATTCCATGGACAGCACCCTGAAAACCACTTAGGGGTCTCGACGATGCGCATGTTTGTGTGAGCGTTACGGTACAAGCGTTTATAGGTAGTTTCCGTACTGTATCTTATATGTATACTGTGGTAAAAGGCTTGTCGATGGGCCTCGATAATGCGATGCGAAGACTCTAGGGGTCACCACGACATTCCTACATAGTGGACAGACGTCTAACTATTTATTACATCATAAATGTTAGCTAAAACGTATTTTATTAAAATAACTTACACGCGTAATGTTGTATTTGACGCATATGATAAAACTAAAATTTTGCAAAGATAATGTTGCTTGAGATCCTTATCTTAGTGTTATTTGTTTTCAGCGTATTAATTAACATTTAATAATAAGTTTAAGCCAATTAATTTGCTCATAAAAACACAGTTTTTTCCAAAAATACAACTAATTACATTAAAAATACTACGTCATTAGTGTGGAATCCCATTCAACATCATTTTGTTATTTTTAACCGACTTCAAAAAAAGGAGGAGGTTATCAATTCGTCTGTATGTTTTTTTTTTTATGTTTGTTACCTCCTAACTTTGGACTGGCTGAACCGATTTTGATGATTCTTTTTTTATTTGAAAGCTAGTGCTTCCCGTGTGGTCCCATTTTTATTTTTATTTTTTGGTCTAGTTCTGTCAACGGCATCCAGTGCAAAACCGTATAAGTGTTAAATTTGCATTTGGTGTGTATACGACAAATAGACGAATAACTCAATATCATGCCAACCGATTTCGATGATTCCTTTTTTTATTGTAAAGGATGTTCTTCAAGGGTAGTTTAAAGAGAGTTTGGTTAGGTTAGGTTAGGTGCCAACCGAAAATCATATCATCTACATCTAGGTACAAAGGCACCGACTTCCAATGCATCTCTTGGTAGCACATATATTCATATGTTTCATTAAATTTGGTTAATTTGATAAACTATTTATTTTTCGGTTTTTAGTGCCTTATTTTTATGCCTCTGATCAATATTGAAGTCGGTTAATACTTTTTTTTGAAAATTTACTTTATTATAGTACATACTAACGGGCAAGCCAGTTGTGCCGCCCTGATAATAATAAAAACTTGTACAAAATATATACCTAAACTTTCTTCATGAATCGTTTTATGTACAGGAGAAATCCACATAAAAATACGTTGAGTAGTTTTTGAGTTTATCACGAATAGACAGACAGACGTGGCAGAGGACTTTGTCTTATAATATGTAATGATAATAATCTGAATATTGATGTATTATAAATGATGCAAAATAGAACATAATATAATGATGTAATTAAATTGATTTCTATGAACAGTATTGTATGGTAACATAGTAAAAGTTGTTCAATGTTGACTTTGCTAAATTTCTGATTGCTTTGTGTAGAATATGAACATAAAACCTGGACGACCGAGCCTAGCTCGATTCTTCGAAAAACATTTTTAAATTAAAATAAACTGTTAGGTTAGCCTCACAAAATTTGCATTTTTTTACCAAAACAGAAAATTTTAAAAAGATATCTCTTTTGCTGTCACTCGGATTCAAATTGGGGTTAGACGGATTTTCGAAGCAGCTGATTTCTATCTGAGCTATTTTTGTTTTGATAGCGGGGGCGAAATTTACTTTCATATTCTAGCTATATTTTTTCATCACCTGAAAATTTAGATTAAAAAAAATATGAAAGAAATCTAGCTAGATCGATTTATCGTCCCCGAAAGCACCTACATACTAAGTTTCACGGAAATTGTCGCCATTTCCAAGATTCTGAATATATAACGATATAAAAATATACAAGAATTGCTCGTTTAAATGTATTAGATTTATTATAACCTCATTTATATCTATCTCACAGTCAGCGATCTCAATATTGTGGATCGTAGCTTTGTACATCAATCTCAGTGAAAAATTTCTAATGGCTTCAATCACCAGCTTAACAAAAAAAAATTGTGTAGCTCCAATCGTTCCCAGATTTGATTCTATTATAATTCACCACTCTCACCTTGCGATATAGCCAACATAATATTCTATATATACAAGTTGCTAACAGCAGTGATGTTTTTTCTAATTTAATTTAAAATATATGTATAATCAAAATATTATTATTATTTATTTTACATATTATAAAACAAAATTCTCTGCCACTTCCGTCTGCAATAAACTCGAAAACTACTGAACGATTTTTCATGCGGTATTCACTAGTAGATAAAGTGATGATTATCAGGGCGTGATTGTTTTTGTAAGTTTCACTTCTGTCACACACTTTTTTATGTATGACATTACAAAACGACAATACCACCTGTGTAATAAATACATTTCTGTACTGTTTATCTGATTTGAATACGCATAAAATTTACACAATGTTCTTTTTATTATAACTCAACAAATTACAATAAAGAATGATAATAAAAAACTGTGTGTGTGTGTACTTATGTACACGCGTTAGAAGTTATACTTCTTTGGCTCAACAATCTTATTCAAAATTTTAACTTTCACCTTATTCTACGTTTGTAGAAAAAAACGACACTAACAATAGAAAAAAGGTATTTAACACATTGAAAGATTTAATATAAAGAAATACAAACAATAAATACAAAGAAAACAAATGTTGACTATAGCTAACTTCAGGGTGTCGGTTTTTCGTGACAGTGTGCGCGCGCATCGTAAAAATTTACTCTCATCATTTGTCCCTAACGCGCCAAAAGAAGTATAACTTCAAAAATACCTGTAACATTTTAGGTATACAGAGTATATAACCCAAACGAGAGTATCATAAGCTGCATTGTTTCCAGTATGAGAATATTGTTAGGAAACACTAATTTTCTATTTGTGATGTTTAATAGAGAATCATTAATACAACTACATGTGGTTAAGTAGCATTTATATTTGTCTTGCTAAATGAAACAATTAAACACAATTTGCGTCGGTAATTAGTATTGTCCTAGTTTATGAGAGACGTTTGGCTACTGCATTCACGCACACGATCCGATGAACCTGCGCCTTAACTGGTTTCAGTTTGCAGGGCAATTTTATTTATGGGACACTGTATGGTACGCAATCGTGTTTCGATATATATTATACTACGTATAAAAAGCACAACAGCTGTTAATGTTGTATTTAATTATTTATTTTATTGATGTAATACTATTAGTGTATCTAAGTACTAGATAGATAGATCCTGAAATCTTAGTTCTCTACACTCCATTTTCTTCTTGCACAGCATACTTTTTTATCTAAATATAATGATTTTAGGATCTCAATAGAATAACAATAACATATAAAAAAGTAATTTTCAAATTTCATAGATAGTTTCTATTGAAATTCTAATGAGTATTTATAAAATTAAAACGTGTTGCAACATTTAGAACAAATACTTAAAAAAGTGTTTAGGAAATACTTTAATTTGTATTAACATTTAATTAATTAATAATTGACATCAACAGCTCAGTTAACTTGAGACGCGTATCAGTGATATCTATTTATTTATTAGGAAAACTAACAGCTATAATATACAATACATAAGAAGTCTTCCCTGATATAAAACAGAATACAATCACTTGCATTATACGGTATTAAGTAAACATTATAATAAATAAGATCAAAAATTTGAACAGTCTATTACTACTTGCAATCGCCATCATTAAAGAACATCCTTGTTAAAAACGTTGTCGCCTTGTCTACAGAAGTATTAAATAGGTCAAAATCACCGATTTCGCTTATGGTGTTGAAGGAATGACTAGCTAGCCATAAATATGAATTCTGCCGCTAATTAGTGGAAACAGTGGCAGTGAAAGAGGGGGGTTCGTACGTAGATTTTTGTTCGGGACATTGACAGATTATTTCGATAGTAATTCGGGACAATCGACAATATTAGCAGGTACGTAACATCAGCTATTTCTCTACGCTTCACAAGAGGCGCAAGGTGGTGCTTACAACAAAGCTCCTCGTAATTAATGGGATCGTAAGTATCATGTAAACGGTGACATAGGTATTTAATAAACTTTCTCTGTATATTTTCTATACGATGTACATGTAAATAGAATCAAGGAATCCAGATTTGCGATGCGTATTCCAAGTTACTATGAACGTAAGCACAATATAATATCTTTAAGCTCTTTATGTTACTATAGTATTTAGCATTACGCATGACAAACCCTAACGCCCTGAAGACTTTTTGTACAACATTGTCTATATGGCTATACCAAGTTTCAACTCAATCAGATATATATTAGACGAAAGTCCAGGAAACAAATATTCAGACAATCATTCTCGTATATAACAACTGCCTAGGTCTTACAGAGAAATACTATAGTATAGAGGCGAAATCCCTCATATTGGGGAGCAACCGGCCGAGTGCCGACGCCGCCCCCGTGATCCGCGGCCCGAGTCCCACAAGTGGGGCTCGAACCGCCAGCGCCCGTCCAGGGTGAGGCCCAAGTACTTCATATGTGCCCCCACCCTGATCCGGGCACCTTCCACCATTATGTGGGCCCCAGGTGGTGGTCCCTGCCGAGGCCCATGAAAAAGTATGGCCTCGGTCTTCTCGAGGGCCACCCTGAAGCCCAACCTCCTTATGCGCCTGACCACGAGGGTTGTGGGCATAGCGGCGGAGGGTCAGGGAATAATTCTCCCACGACCCGTGCCACCACCTCCGGCTTGAGGGTTTCCGTCAACGGGGGTGGCCAGGATCGCAACTTCTTGCGTACGATTCGATACGGGCGGCCCCAAGGATCTCCCTCCTTCCATGCCGCTTCCTTCGCCCGGCTGATGGCAGCCTGCAGGATCTTCCTGCACTCCCTGTAGCTGCCATACAGCCGAGCCTCCTCCTCGGTGTCCCGGTGCTGCCGTCGGTGGCTGCGCCCGAACAGCCGGCTGGCCGTGCAGCAGGCCGCCCGAAAATCGGTGAGCTCCGGCGACCACTATTACACCGCCCCTTTTGTTTGGGCGGTGTACGCTCCGTGGCATCGACGCGTCGCAAATCTCCATGAGGGCACCACGGAGGCGGGCTGCGGACGCGTCGACATCTTCCTGGGGGGGGGGGGGGGGGTTGGTCATGGACCACGCCTGAACGATGGCCGCCTCTTTCGCTAGTTCACGGTTGAGGCGGCTCACCGCACAGCAAGGGAACCTCGCTCCCCTCCGGGGCGAGAGCAAATTCCGACTTGAGAGGTGGAGACCTCGAACCTAATATATCGGTAGTCCGATAGAGTCTCCACCTCCTCAAGCACTCTGCACCCCTGGACACGACGTGTGATAAACGGGGTGGCAAACGAAAGGTCTACCATAAACCCCCCGTTCTGTCGCACGCACCTGTGTACATCTCCCTGGTTGAGAAGGGACAGCCCTACTTCGGCTGCCCACTCCTTAATGGCCATGCCCCTCGGGTCCGTGGCTGCCGCACCCCACGTCCTCGATTTAGCGTTGAGATCGCCCATGAGAACCACGGGGAGCGGCGATCGCCGCCTGACAGCTCCCTGCAGGGAGCCGAGGAGCACCTCAAACTCCCACACAAACCTCCAAAATGGCGTACTCTCATCAGACGGCTGTCACGAACCCGGCACCTCTCTCTCTCACCCCCAGGGGCGAACCTCGTCCGGCCATAATCGCCACGGAGCCATTCCGATCCCCAGCCCACTGCGGCTGGGAGGGAATGTAGTACGGCTCCGTGGCGACCGCGATCTCGATACCCCACTCCGCCACCGACTGCACGAACAAATCCTGTGCAGCGGCGGAGTGGTTGAGGTTCGCCTGGAGAAAGTTGCGTATGGTGTGCTCCATCAGTGGTCCATAGCAACTTCCTTCTGCCTGGCGGCGGCCACCCTTGGGCCTGTTCCCATTGCGTAGGGGTCCCTGCCCTTCATGGTGGGGGGCCTGCACATGCGGCTCCCCATTACATGTTCAGAGGGCCTCCCGGCATCTGTGCAGATGGCACAACGGGACGCCTCCGTCCTGCACTCGGCCATTTTATGGCCCGCAGCGCCGCAGCGGTAGCAGGCTTCTCCCCTGCTGGTCGAGGAGGAGCACAAGGGGCGAGTGTGCCCCAAGCTCATGCACTTAAAGCAGCGCATGGGCCTTTCCTCCAGCAGCAGGACGCGCACGACGCTCTACCTGACCAGGAGCTTGCCTGCCTCCACAAGCACCCTGACTGCCGTCGCGGGGAGTGTCATGTACACGGCGACTAGACCCCCCAATTCCTCTGTATCTCCCCGACCTTAAGGTCCTCCAGCCTGCAGTTGGGCTTTGTTGCCACGACCGTCATTATCTCCGTCCGGGACACCGAATCGTCGAGGTCGACAATCGGGCAGGGCGACGTGCTCACGCGCCTTTAGCATTACCTCCCTGTAACCAACCCCCTTGCTGGCTGCGGCGTCCTGCAAAGTCAGGATGACCGCAGCCGATTGGGGGGCGGGAGGTAACTTCTGCCCCGCTGGCTTTGGTGGGGTTCTGGGCGCCGTGGAAACCGCGGCTGAGGCCTTAGGTGTAGCCGCCGGGGCCCTTTCCGCCTTCTTCTTTTGGCCCACCACTGTGGACCATGCTGCCCCATCGTTCTCCACCGCTGAGACCGGTAATGCGGCCCAGTTAATCCCCAATGGGGCAATCACCAGTCCCTCCGCCTTTCTTCTTGTCTCCGACCAGGGACGGGCGAAGGGACGGCTCTGGGGGAAGACGCCTCTCCAGATTCTCCACACGTGCGTTCAGCATGTTGCTGAACGACGTGCGGAGAGTGTCGACCGCCTCGGTGAGGGCCTGCCGCCACTCACGCTGAAGCTACTACTGGCTTTATGAATGGGTCGGCTCGCCCGAGGTAGTACCACCCTCTTTCAGAAAACCGACGTGAAGTAACAGTGCTTGTATTGTTGCGTTTCGTTCGGCCAGTGAGAGCGTCAGAGGCACACCTCTCTTCAACTTTCCTCTCTCCTCTTCCTTCCTCCCCCCGCCCACAACACAGGCTGGCAACGTACTTGCGACTCCTCTGGTGTTGCCAGTGTCTATGGATGGTGGCGATCACTAATGATATAAAATAAAAACACTAGTTGTTGAAAATCTGTCCCTAAGTACCTATGGGTGAGTTCCAGCAACTGCATTTGTAGTCACAGACCTATGGTTTTATCACATTCATGAAAACTGTTTTCTACACTTTCTATTCTATTATAGTAGAAAATATTTTCATTTTATTTCGCAAATATTTTAATATAGTTTCATAATAACCTTTAGAAACAAAATTGATTTAAAATTCAATTTATTTGTAACGACTGTCTAGTTTAAGTACCCCGAAATAAATATCATCATAAAAGTCACTCGATGTATTTACTAAACAATAATACCTACTTACATTAATTTAAAAATCTCGTCTGAGCAACTGATGCACTTAACCGTTATCCATTACTACGATGTCAAGGATCTACGATCAGTGATTTTAAAATATTTCGTAATATGGGTATCTACTCATAAACTCGATTTATAGTGCTACTCTTTAATTACTATAATTAAAATTTGGAGAACGTCTTTTTGTATTAAATCAGTGCTCACAAAAAGTTCTCGGTATTGTAATAGTTTAACAATAATTGGCCGTATAGAAATAACCGTTATTACTTGAGTCTCGATAAGTTGATTGTCTTCATTAGAGATTAATCGTCTAATTTGCTTGTGGTTTTTCTTATATCGTTATAAAAAGTATTATATGCCCTTGTCCAGGTCTCAGGCTAATCCGGGGGCGGAATTGGAAGGAGGTGGAGTGCCTGGCCAGATGGCCACAACCCTCGTCAGGCGCATAAGGAGGTTGGGCCTCAAGGTGGCCCTCGAGAAGACTGAGGCCCTGTTATTCCACGCGCCTCGGCGGGGGTCACCTCCTGGGGCCTACATAATGGTGGAAGGCGCCCGGATCAGGGTGGGGGCCAAAATGAAGTATTTGGTCGTCACCCTGGACGGGCGCTGGCGGTTCGAGCCCCATTTTGCGGGGCTCAGTCCGCGAATTCCTGGGGCGGCGGCGGTACTCGGCCGGTTGCTCCCTAATATTGGGGGGCCGGGTGCCGGGTGCCGGCGACTTTTCATGGGAGTCGTGCGGGCGATGGCCGCCTACGGGGCACCGGTCTGGGCAGACGCCCTCGGTGGCCCCAACGTGCGCACGCTGGGAGGCGGACCCCTTCAGTGGCCGTCTTCGCCATCGAAGAACCGGTAGGAGAAGGCGGCGCTTTGCCCAACTCCTGCTGCCACCGTAGCCGGACCTGAGGGGATGTAGTCGGGGGGCTCATCCCCTCATTGCACAGGTCTGGCGGATGTGGGGGGGGGGGGCAGCTGGTGTGTGCCCAGCTGCCTCTCTATAGGTAGGAGCCCGGCGGCCACCTTCCGCCGGGCGGACCGTTGGGGCGGCTATCTAAGGGGAATAGCTTAGACCGATCCTTTGCCGCCCCAACATCACCGTGGGGTTTTAGTCCGTGCGAGTTGGACATAACCCACTCTCTCCCCCGGGAGGGTGGATATCCATAAGGGATTTCCCGACGTAAAAAAAAAAAAGGTCTCAGGCTAATTATATGCTTTATACTATTTTATTGCCATCTGTTCAAACGTATAATTGTGAATTGATAACAAATAAATAGACTTACTGTCGCGTTTATCTATGTATTAATTATTAATACCTTTAAACGAGCATTCTTGTATATTTTTATATTTGTATATATTCAGGAACTCGGAAAAGGCGTCGCCTATTTTCGTGAAACTTAGTATGAAGATAGTTTCGGGGACGATAAATCGATCTAGCTAGATTTTATTCATAGAAAACTTTGTTTAACTGAGATTTCAGGCAAAGCTTTTGTAAGGGAAACCTAACAGTTTATTTTATTTAAAAAATGTTTTTCAAAGAACCAAGCTAGGCTCTGTCGCTCAGGTACTAATATTAATATGTGACTTGTATATAATTTATCTGTAAATATTGTAGAATAAATACATTGAGTCTTTTCGTGCAGTCCAGTGAAGCTGTTAAGACTTTGCTAGGTCAATAGAACACACAGTTCGAGAAAAAAAAGAATCTTTTCGTAGTTTTAAAGAAATGACTTGTATTCATAAAATCATTAATTTTTCTTTAGGTTTCTGATAGATTCGTAGGTATTTAACTAAATTTAAGTTTACACCTTTTTTAGAAAGGTTATATTAAAATAAAATAGTTAAAACAGATTAAATACTTAATATAAGACTAGTGTGATGAAACTCAGTTATATATAAAAATATTTTAATCCATATAAGATTAATTAATAATCACGATTTAATTTGATGTTTTACAAACATCTGTGTATACTAATACCTTTTAGATTTAACTAAATCGATCTATTTTATCAAATGTAGACATTCCGATGTGTATTCGATACTGTAATGAAGGAAATGGATTCATTTGGATCTGCAATGATGTTGTTTTATTACGTGCAAGAATTTAAGCGAAATTGTTGAAATAGTGTAGAGACCTATATACCATAAGCCGTCAATTTATTCAGAACAATGCTGTTTGCTATATGTTTTGCATCGTGGATTCTGCTGTGGGTCTCCTAATAGAACTACTCGGTTTTAATATTAAATAATTTATATATTTAATTGAAATATATTTTAAGTTTTATAATATTATTATTAAAGGTGTAAGTAATCGACTTTTGGAATTCAATTTGATTTTGTTGTCCGAAGGTTTGGTAATATTCATTATAGGTCAATAAAATGTATTGTCCTTACTAATATTATGAAGATTGAGATATAGATTGTTGTTTAGTTTGGTTGAGTGTAATTATCTCTGGAGTTAACAATAAGTTTAGACACAGTTTATTGCATTTTATAATTATTGTTCGTTGGTTTACTCTCGTTAATGCAGATTTATTCTATCCCTTAGATACAATACCTCTTTTCTGGGTGAAAGTTAACCCTATCTCCTTTTCTGTACACTTTCAATGTGTATGCAAAATCTAATGATGATCGATTAAGTAGTTAAGGCATGAAAGCGTAACAAACAAGTTCATATAAGCCTTTAAATGTTAGGATTCTTGAGGAAGTGTAGCCCGGTAACAGGCCTTGCAAAGTTCGAAAAAAAAAATAGGAAGTGTATGAGCTAAAATCCTTAGTAGTTGAACAATACTGTACAAAGTTAGGTCAGAAACCGCGCTAAACGAGAACGACGTAATAGTACGGGATAACTATTAGCAGTTAGCAGATTAGCCATCCGACGGACTGACGTAAATCGTACATTAATACGAATTGCAAATGCCTATGCTAGCAAGGTGCCATGTCACGTGGGTGTTGAATGGCTACGCGCAGTCGTACTTTAAACAGAAACTCTTTAAATTTGAATATATGATTTAATATTAATTAAGCTGTAAAATTTCACCAAATAATATAAATTACATTAGGTACGCACTTTAGCGATTGTATTGGAATCATTTTGTAGTATGAGTTTTTCTTATATTTATAACATTACCAAGTAATATAAAACTAATGAACTTGATTAATTAAAATAACGTTCCACATTTACGGTTACATCGAAATATATATAAAAAAAAAACAAATATAAAAATAGCCTGGAAATATTATATCTGATAAACTTTTATGATATTAGCATTGCTAAATATTTCAATTATGATTTAAATGGAAAACAACAATATTAGATTATTGTTTGAATAAAGTTTCGTTTCCTTTCTTTACAACAAGCTTTCAAAAGTGGTCGTATCCAATATTTTTTGGTTAAAATTTTTTGCGATCTGGCGTAATGGGACTGAATCATGAAGTCGCAAGCCATATTCTAAGAAATTCTTTGTAGAACACATTTTTATTTTACGATATGTCCATGTTACTTTTAAGAAATATTCTAGATATTCAGTAAACGTAACTCATAAAACGTTTTGGGTTTGAAACTGAACGTCATGAATATGTGATGTTGCCGTAAACATGTAATCCGACGCAGTTGAGATTCCTTTTACTTTATAAAATAGAACCTATGTAGTTTCCTCAGAGCAATAAGTTAATAAATAATTTCATTTATTATATAGTAATACCAAATATAAGGTAGGGTAGGGTCTCAGCGCTGCTGACTCGTTGCGCCACAAAAGTTTTGTAATGTAATGAATAGGATTTGATAGAGTGAAGCAAATTATTTATTATTCATATAATTTAGTAAAACTATAGAACTGTTATTTGTACCTTTAATTTATGAAATGACTTATTAACTGCTACTAGCTATGGTAGTGATAGTTTAGATTTTACAAGTTGTAGATCTGTGTAAAGTTTCACTTCGGAAGTGTTACGACTATTTTTATATCTAAATATTAGAGTGGACGTTTGTTTGGAACCTACACGGCTTGGAATTCATTGGCAGTTGTTATGTCTTACTGTAACACAAAAGTTTATAAAACAACAATAAAAAAAGCATTTTTTGTCGACGGTTGAATTGATTTTTTTTTCTCGAACTGACTACGCTATTGACCTAACAAGGTCTTAACAGCTTCACCGGACTACTACGGTTGAATTGAATCTGTCAGCGTCTATTTACGCTGTGGTATTTATCTGCAAAATATAAAATAATAACAAAGGAATAAAAGATCTAATACTATTCTTAGTTGAGATTAAAAAGCGTAAATTTCTGTCCCCATGTTTATATTTATTTATTTACTAGCTGATATCTACGACTTCGTCTGTATCGTTTATTATATTAACTATGTAAACGAAAAAATAAATACACCGTTTGCCCCACTTCTTCATAATAAGCATACCTTGTTGAATGCGTAGTCCTTTTAAGAATATCGTTATCTATCCAGTATTGTTTGCGTGATAAATAATATATTTACTAGGCATTTATTTTATTTTTATTTACTGTAGGTGGTAGAGCTATTTTTATGCTATAACTGGTTTCAGCATTAATGGATAGGCTCGTCCGAGCTAGTACCACCCTCTCACAGAAAACCGACACGAAGTAACAGTGCTTGTATTGTTGCGTTTCGTCCGGTCAGTGGGAGCGCCGGAGGACCTCCTCCCTTCCTCTCTTCTCCTTCCCATTTCTCCCTTCCCCACCAACACAGGCTGGCAACGCACTTGCGACTCTGGTGTTGCTGGTGTCTATGGACGGTGGTGATCACTTAACATCATATTACCCACCTGTTTGTTGGCCTCCTATGATATAAAAAAACGACTTTTTTTTATTAATTTCTCCTGTACTCAGTATCACATGCAGTGGCGTAATATAATAAAAAAACGTTTGTTTATTACAGTTTTTTATCCCTGTGTCTCTTATTCATTATACAGGTTGTGTAAAACCTTCTTGACATTGAACTTATAATAACAATGAGGCAAAAGCTTTGTTGATTGCATCACCCTTTCTGGATATGGTATTCTCAATCCACATAAGGTAAATAAAATATGGCCTCAGATAACATTATTGTGTCCCCGTCTTGATAATTTCAAGTAAAACTGTTTTGGTATTTTATGATTTTATTCTGTCTCTTTATAAAGTACACTTCATTTTTAGAAAATGGTTTCAACATGATAATTTACTATAGAATAAGTGACATCTCAAAATTGATTAAACGTGGAAGTATATATCAAATTTGTATTCATTAAAAAACGTCCAAATGTTAAAAACAAGCAGTAACTTTGGATCTTAAAATGAGCCGAAGTTTTCGGCTAAGGAAAATATAGTATTATTTTGCAGTGCTTCCCTAACAAGAAAATTGTCACGTTGAAATTGTATAGTTAACATTTCGTCAAAGTATTTGCTGTTGAATTCCGGCACCTCTTTTTAAATAAAAGGCATGTATATTACAATTGTCGGCGTCATGTGAGAAGGTATTTAAAATGTACGGAAAGAGAGTAAGGTACCTAGTTCTAAATACTTATTATTCTTAATTAATAAAACTACCATTTACAATAGCATTATTTCTGGTCCAATTTAATTATTCGTAGAATATTTTGTTACGCAGAATCGAATTACTACACAATTGTCATAAAACGTGTGTTTATATTCGACTAGCCTCTGCCCGCGACTTCGTTCGCGTGGAGTAGATACACTAACCGCTCGGAGTTACACAATCGAACTACTCGTTAGGTATTATATATAATTTGTGCAGTGCGTTTAATATTTTAGTATTAAGACAATATGTATTACTTCAGTTCGCAATCAACAACGCGCGACTCACTACCATTGCCAGCTATTTACCATTAGCGGCGAATTATTATAAACCATTTTATAACCATTTTACCAATAAAACATTTACCAATTAAAACATCTCTTTCTTCACTAACACTAACACGCAGCAGTTCTCAAAAGGAAAAAACATCCCGATTATGAAATATTTTTCATCTGTGCTCCGTTCCTATTGGTTTTAGCGTGATGATATATAGCATATAACCATTCTCGATGAATGAGCAATATAAAATTGAAAGAACTATTTAAATCGGACCAGTAGTTCCTGAGATTACCCCCTACAACGTCACAACATCACAATGTCACGAACTCACAAACTTTACCTCTTTATAATATTAGTATAGATATAGATAAAGTAGTCTCTCTAATATGCGAATGTGAGTTTGTTTGATTGTTACGTTTCACGCCTCAACTATTCAAGCTGTTATCACGAAATTTTGCATACTAGTTGTCACCAAAAGCACGTAGATTGGCTTTCATGAAAAATGTACTGTTTGTAAGGTATAGATTAAATATAATGTGAGTGCAATTGCGGACAGAAGCTAGTTATATAATAAATGCAAATGTCAGTTTGCTACGTTTCCACACTTCAACAACTCCACCGATCATAATGAAATTTTGCATATATTTTCAAGGGTACAGAAAAGGATGTAAGGCAGGCTCATTCTGAAAAAAGTACTGTTTACAAAGGATTTGTCAAATTTATGGTAAAGCGGATGAAGCCACGGGCAAAATCTAATTCCAAACAGAGTCGTCGGACGTTGTATATTTTACGTAGACCGCTGTTCCAAAACACATTTTTCAGACGTGACTTCATATATTTCAAAATCTTTTTATAAAAAAACTTTTAAATTTTGGGAAATATAAACAATTGAGTCCGTTACATTTCAAAATTAGGTTAATCCAGTTTTAGTCGTTTTTAATATTTCACGTTATTTTTCAAGATCTCCAAATGTTGTACATATAAAATATGAAGATTATTAGAATCTTACGGTCGTCAAAATTGGAATTTCGTTGTCAGTGTATATAAACTGTAAATCTAAAAAAATAGTTAAACACACTATATGTCAGAGCAGCGATAAAATGTCGTCCATGTAGAAATGTAAACAATGAACAGCCTATAACTTCAACCAATAGCGTTCGAAGTCATTAGTAACGCCTCTGCTATAGTCAATAGCGCGGTATCACAGGTCAATAGTGGCTCCCCCTATATATATATAAAAGATTAAAATTGGATATAGCCCATTTTGAAATGTAACGAAACAATTAAGATTATACAGATAATATAAACATAGCAAATGCAAAATTATATCGATATAAATGGAATTAAGTTGACAAAGTCATATATATATTGAATACAAGTTAGTTGAAATAGGTATATTACACCTTACAGTATAATTTTATCGATGTCTGATTTAAAATCATTAGAAACAGATTGCCACGAGCCTTGCAATGCGTATGTATGAGCCGCCTCTACGGCGAAGGTTTTCTTAAATTCAAGGCGAATGTGATATCGTACTCATCAAGATTAACCTACTTTCAAAGCAAAATCACATTAAAACCAGAATTTATTGGTCTGCGTAGCTACTAAATGACAGAATTAAATTTTGATTAAGGCGAAGGCACGCAGAACTTGTAGTTTTCGTGTTACCATGAAAATGTTAACACGCAACTATATAATATTCTAATATAAATCTCGTATCACGGTGTTTGTGTTCGTACTCCTCCGAAATGGCTGAACAGATTTTTATGAAATTTTTAATGTATATTTGGTAGGTATGAGAATAGGTCCTAAAGGATATTTCATACCTCAAGATGACTAAAGAGTCTCTATTAAAAAAAAAAATCTTATTTGCAATCAAAAAATACCTACAACCTCAAAATTTCATCCTCCTAACCCAGACCTCCCATTTTTTATTAGCGATTTTAGTTTTCTTTTATGAACAATATCCAAATGATTCAACGGTCGTTTGTATTTCAAACAAAACGAAATGATTGATGTTGCTGAATAAGAGATGACGCTACGTCCTCCTCATTCATAACTAGGTATGTGTTTGAGTGAGGCCCTGAATTGTTTGGTTTCACAGTTGGAAACGGAGGCGGTCGCTGTAATCGAGTTCTAAGCTTATTAAGATTCTTCGAGTTTGGGAATAGAATTGGAACAGGTAGCTAACCGATTTCACGCAGACGAAGTTGCACGGATCAGCAACTATCTGTGTATAAACTAGCGGTTCAGCGGTCCGTGCGAACGTTGTCCCACCCTGATAATAAAAAAACCTATTATCCGACAGCTACATCACCTACCAGGTCCAATTGTGAGTCTAAACCATTTCTGGATCCATTGAAACATGCACACAAAATTTCATCAAAAGCGGTCCAGCTGATTTGGATGAGTTCAGCGACATACACACGCTCAGAAGATCTTTATACATATTTAAAGATAGGCAGCGGGGAAATAGTTAAGAACACAAAGTAAAAAGTTGCGAAGTTGAGGTGTAGGTGGTTTCATAATTCTCTGATTAAGGACGTCTCCCTCCTCTATTTCCTAGCCGATTTTCTTCATTCCTTCTTTCTTTAGTAGATATTGATTTTTTTTTCTATGGTCAAAGTGCGACCGCTGAACGAGCACTTTTTGATGTAAAACTACGCGTGTTTATATAGTTTATTCCGTAGTTATACCTTTTTTTTTTACAATTTACATCACATTAAATAGAAACTTATCTACATTATATAAGAAAAGCAAGGTGAAATTTATTTAGGAAGTAAAATAATTTTGTATGGCCTTACTATGTTTTTTATATATAATTATCAGATTTAAACTTAGTCAAGTAGTCTCTTAATGAGTCTAATTTATATGCAAGTCTGTCTAAATATGTAAAATAATTAGCCACTAGGATCCAACTTAAATTCAATTGCAAAAAACTCACATTCTTATGGACGTGTAAATGGAATAATAAATATATATCAAACATAATACTAACAATAACAGAATACTTGCTGTATCCTGTGGTTTCACTTACGTTTTATTTTTAATTACTTTTAAGACAGTTAAATATAGATATACCAATTATGTTTAAATCGTAACTGTTATGTAGGGATCCGACCATGTGAGCTAGAGAGCCGGCATAATATCTCGCTAACATAGGCATTCACAATTGGAACCGTTATTGTAATTTTCATTAATTGTTGAGTGATCAAGCAACCTTTGGATCCCATACCCTTATGCATTGTTTCTATGTCGTCCCATTTTTTTTCGGACTACGCTATTGACCCAGCAAGGTCTTAACAGCTTCACCGAACTACTAAGGCAAGCGCATAAGGCACTTAGGGGATTTTTTTTGACAACTAGCTCAAGGGTGCACGGCACACCTGTCTATGTCGTCGCTTAACGTACTTTCTGACGAGTACAACTTGTACGCAGTAATAATGGCTACGCTGTTAAGAGCCGTAGTCTGATGTGATTCAGATTATATAACCCTTCTAAATAAATGGACTACAAAATATAAAAGGAATTTTTTAAATCGGACAAGTAAAACAAGACATTAGCGTGTTAAAACGGTCTAAATTACAAACTAACAATTAGCCTTTATAATATTAATATAAACTACCTGACAACCACATCTTCGTAATGATATCATCCCAACAACATATTTCATGCACTTTCTTTACGGTAAATTTATCGTGATTTCTTAAAACTTTAATAATCTTATATTAAATCAGCTGTTCCCGCGACTTCGCGTGGAATAGTTGTTTTGGGTTATAAACAAACTCTCAAGTACAAAAATATAAAATAAAGCTCTCAAACGAAAAAAAGGATTTTGAAATATTCTTTATTAGTGCTCTGCTCATATTGGTTTTAGTATGATAATACATAGCCTTATTCGATAAATGAGTTATCTAACACCGAAACATTTTTTCAAATCTGACCGGTAGTTTCTGAGATTACCACGTTCAAGCAAACAAACAACCAAACCCTCCAGCTTTATAATATTAGTAGAGATGAAAATAACGTGATCATTTTTTAGACAATGAACCAATTGTCTAAAACACAAAGCTTAGAAAAATAGATCGCAATGTATCGATTACTTTTTGCGTGATGTGTGCACAAAGGCAGACATATATTATTTTACTATATAAGATAATTATGGTGACTGGTGACTTTAATGTATGAATACGTATTGATGGGTTTTGGGAAAAATAACGCACGATTGTAGCAAAATAAACAGATTTAATACGAGCACAATAACACAGTGTGAAGTAGTGAACACAAAGGCGACATCTATATGTGAACTATAGAGAATGGTAAAGCGACCAAGACAAAATGTTTCTACTACATAGAAAGTGGCGCCAACTAACATAATAACATTTGACAGTAATGACATACTTAACTTGTTTGGTTTATACGATTCTAACACGTATTTAAATTGATATCGAACGGTTCTCGAACTATATAAAACATTTACATACTTGTCATAATCAGATATGGGTAGCCGAGTGCTATTTATTAATTAGTCGACATAAGCTGTATTTGGCGTTATGATATTATCACGAAAATTTATATCGGCAGGTGTATTTTGTGGCTTTTGAATTGAATACAGTTTTTGCAGAACCATGTATTTTTATTTATAGCATATTTTTGTTGCAATATATATGATGAAAGTAATTTAACCCTCTTGAACAAATTATTAAGAATTAGCATTTAGCGGTATTTTTGGCAGGGATAAATTTATAATTTCGCATTATGACATGCTGCGTAAATACAACCGCCGCATTAGCGAGACATAGTATAGGGGCCTGTGTACATATAATATGTATATTTTGCAGCTTCGTTTGATTTATTAATAAACTTAATACATTTTGTATAAAATATAGTTTCGAGTGGCAATAGATACGAAAATCCCACTAATATGAATAATCTCGATAAACAAATTCTAAAATTTAAATATTGTCATTCACACTATAATTCATATGAAAATTCAAAAGAGCAGACATTTATTTCAATGTTTTGATTTTTCACTTCTGTCGTCAGTCCTTACGACTTCCTAACCTTTTTTTTAATCAATAGTGAATGGTTGGTATATTTTTTTCTTTCTCGGACTGACTACGCTATGACCTAGCAACGTCTTAACAGTTTCATCGGACTACCGTTGGTATAATATACACAGGTGCTCTTTCTGAAATCATGATACAAAACTTTAATAAAAATGTACCAAGTCATCATCATCATCATCATCATTACCCTTATCCCACCTAAGTAGGGTCGGCACAACATGTTTTCTTTTTCCACTCTCTCCTATCAAATGTCATCTCAGTATTTACACCTTTTACCCACATATCATTTTTAACACAATCCATCCACACCTTTTTCGGTCTTCCTCTATTCGTATATCCGTCCACCATCATACTCAACACTTTTCTAGTCATATGGTTTTCATCTCTTCTCATGAAATGCCCATACCATGTTAAACTATTACTCCTCAGGTTGTCTGCCAATTGTGCTATTTTCAAACTTCCTCTGATATACTCATTCTTAATCTTATCCATTCTACTCACACCACACATCCATCTTAACATTCGCATCTCTGCCACATGTAGTTTTCTCTCATCCGTTTCTTTTGTAGCCTAGCACTCAGATGCATACAGCATGATCGGTCTTATCATATTTTTATAAACTTTCCCCTTGGGTTTTAAAGGCATTCGTGGGTCACAAGCTACCCCAGACACATTTCGCCATTTCATCCATCCTGCATTTATCCTGTTCCTCACATCCTTATCATTATCCTTAAAAATGTACCAAGTGCGAGTTTAAAAACAATTACTGGTCGCCTTTAATGCGAGTACGCATAATTAAAGCCCAAATATTCTTGAAATATCACAACATTCGGTCTGTATAGTGGAATTCGTTTTTTAAGAATATTATTACAGGTGTAGGTGGTAGAGCCACGCTGAAGCTATTATCGGTTTCAGTATGAATTGGTCGGCTCGCCCGGGGTACTACCACCCGACCCACAGAAACACCGACGTGAAGTAACAGTGCTTGCATTGTTGTGTTTCGTTCGGTCAGTGAGAGCGCCGGAGGACCACCTTCTCTTCACCCTCCCCTTTCTTTCCCCTTCTAACAAAACACAGGCTGGCAATTTACTTGCGACTCCCTTGGAGTAGACACTAGTCTATGGACGGCAGTGATCACTTAATACCAGGTGACCCGCCTGTTCGTTTGCCACCTATGATATAAAAAAAGTATTGGTGGTATTCGTTTACTAAGACTTAATATAAACATTTTGGCAATAGCATTTGTTTAAAGCATAGTAATATTTAAAAAGATCATTAATAACGAGGATATATGCCATCACACTAATGTCTAGAAAACAGTAATGAAATAAGCATTTTTAAAATACCGAAATGGCTCTAATGGATTATTATATAAACGAAATACCTCATTATACTTTAACGTGAGTGATAGGTGTTAGACTGAGTGATTTATTACTGATATTAACAAGGATTCTAGCTGCAGTTACGTTCGAATATATGACATAAGAAATAACTGATATGGTCATGTCAATGTTTAATTGGTACAACGTTTGTATGAAACTTTATGCTCAAATGCAAGGGCTCACTACTATATTTGGTAAGGATTGTTCGAACTTGGGACTGGCAATGTGGGTTAATTAACGATAAAATGAAAAGAGTGCAAAAACACAGAGTATTTTCAACAACTATGTAATACGGCGGAAGGGTCGCCGACCAGATGGCCAAGTTAAATTTAACAATATACATAGGCAGTAATTTTATATCAATGTTTATATGTGCGATGATTACTTTTAATAAATGGTTATTTAAAATAAAGGATTTCAAAAAAAAACATTACTCTGGGTCTATGAAAACTGTAGCGACACAGAAACACACCTTCCCGAGAGACAAATATTCACGAATCTATTCAAAATACAAAAGTAGCTCACATGGAAATCGGTTGCTTCGAAAATCCGTTTGATCCCAGTCCGAAAACAAGCCGTTTCTTTTTGTAGTCTGGTGAAGCTGTTAACACGTTGCTAGGTCAATAGTGTAGTCAGTTTGGAAAAAAAAGGGGACCAATCTATACTAATATTATAAAGCTTTCTTTGAGGGTTTGTTTGTTTGAACGCGCTAATCTCAGGAACTACTGGTCTCATTTGAAAAATTCTTTCAATATAAGATAGCGCTTGTTTTCAAGGAAGCCTATATATCATCACGTTAAGAACAATATGAGCGGAGCAACAGAATAAAACAGAATATTTTAAATAGTTTTTTTCCCTTTTTTTTCTCGAAATTACTACGCTATTGACCCATCAAGGTCTTAACAGCTTCACTGGACTACTAAAGCGAGCGCTTAAGGCACTCAGTCGATTTTATTATGGCAACCAGCTCAAGGGTGCACGGCACACCTCGGCTTGGCTGTTACCTGTTGCATGCAAAATCGCGACCTATCTTAGCTAACCTAGCTAACTATTCATATATGTATGAGTTGTTGAACCGTATATGTGTACCAAGCAAACACGCCTCAACAACTCTTCCATATATTTATTATCGGAAAATTGAGAGTTTTTCAGTTCGATAAAGTAAAAAAGTAAACCCTTCCACTTTCATGTGTAAGCGTGTAGGCGTGCACGTGTGTGGAGGTGATCGTGTACTGTTGTAGCAGTGATGTATATTTGTGTGTCACCGTATCGCGCAAGCAACGCACCGCTCCCTACCGAGGGATCGAACCTAGGCTTGAACCGCTACCGTGGGAAGCCTAATCGGCTTGCATTGTTGCGTTTCGTTCGGTCAGTAAGTACGCCGGAGCCCCACCTCTTTTCGCCTTCCCCCTCTCCTCTTCCTTGCCTCCTCCCCATCCACCAAAGTAGGCTGGCAACGAATTTGCAACTCCCCTGGTGTTGCAAGTGTCTATGGACGGTGGTGGTAACTTAACATCAGGTTACCCACCTGTTCGTTTGCGTCCTATGGTATAAAAAAAAGAGATATATTACATTTAAGTATGTAACTTCTCACTAGCTACAATATACATATAAAATAAATTACCGAATTAACACATTTTTCTTTGTTAAATTTTAATAATCAAAACTTAACAAAGTCGTTATTTGTTGATCTTTATTTTAAAACAGGATGAACACCTTTACAAATAATCTAGAAAAGTTTTTTTTTAATATTAAATATAATTGAATAAGAAAAAAGGATGAATAGAAATTACAGAAAATGATACTATAAAATGCAGTTAAAGATAACTTCGTTTTTTTAACAACTTCCTTTTTGCTGTCGTACTCTATATCGCGGGGTCTTTAAAAACAATGAATGAACAGATACAAAGTCCATTCAAATTAATTGATAACTAAGAATTCATATACTAGTGAAGTTTAAAAAAATTCTATTGCCGTTTAGAGCGCCATCTATTAGTAAATTTTACTTTCAAGTCAGCGATTCAACTCTGGTACAATGTTTGTAAATTCCGACAAGTTTGTTTTGTTTATCTTGCGCTCAAGTCGCTTACTTATTTAATTCCACGTAGTAATTATAGATGGCGATATACTTAACAAGTATAAACACTTTATGAAGTTCATTGCAATTTGAAATCTTTGTATGAAATAACAAAATGTTTTACATTATTTTTTTAGGCGGTAGTGGATATAGTTTGGCTTCATAAATATTTTCTTTTTGTAACTTATGTTTATCATATTTGTGTACATAATTACTAAATGTTGTAATTATGTTTGTTATATACTCAAAATACAAACAGTTAGGTAGATACCTCAAGTTCTTTCTGCGTTTTGATAATGTGAGTATTTCTTACTATCTATGTATAGTCTCGCTAGTACACATTTTTGAGCTGAAACCGTAATTTCAATCAAAACTCATGTAGTTAACGGAACTTTTCGGAACATTCACTTTATACCATGACCTCTAATGTTTTTGCTAGCTTGTCAACATATTTTTACTAAATATTTACAGATAACACAGTGTATGTAAGTAAATAATTCCTGTTTACATTTACAAATACAATTCTAAGTAAAAAAAGATGATAACGTCAGATTCAAATAACTTCATATAATATACATCTTATCATCCAAAGAAAAAGGGATGCATCTGCTGTTATTTGCAATATTGATTTTTATGTATATTCAAAATCAAGAATCTGAGGTTTCCACAAATCATTCATTTTTTTCTATTGCCACAAATAATTCAGTCCTAGAAGTTCCTTTAGCACAGGAAACGGTGATTTAATTTTATATTGGCGTTTAATCGTTAACCGAGAAACTATCGCACAGCTATGATTAGATACATTAATATATGGTAAATTGTTATCTCACAGAGTTGGTGTTTATCCCACGAAATTTATATAAATAAGAGGACAGATGTCTTTTGTTTTATATCATAGGAGGCAAACGATGTCACTTGATGTTAAGTGATTTCATCGCCATTCATAGACACTAACAACACCAACGGAGTCGCAGGTGCCTTGCCAGCCTGTGTTTGGGAGAAGGGTAAGAATGGGGAGAGAGGGGAAGTGGATGGGGTAAGAGGGGGAGGAAGGGGAAAGAGGGTAGACATGAGCCTCCGGTACTCTCACTAGGCTATTGACCTTTTTTTTTAACGTGGGGAAATCCCTTATTGATACCCACCCTCCCGGTGGAGAGGATGGGTTATGTCCGACTCCCACGGACTAAAACCCCACGGTGTACGTCTTCCGCTATAGTCGGGGCGACACAAGATCTCTATAGACTTCATTGTGCAGCAAGCAGCAAAGACGCCGCCGCCGGGCCTTGTCTTGACTAGCAAGGTCTTAACAGCTTCACCGGACTACGGCAGTGATTAAAGTAAGTCAGCGTCTATGATCTAAATCGCAGTCCTTCTATATTTTCTTATCACTTTCTAGTAAAATTTTTATTGCTATTAAAAATTAAAAACATTTATCGAGGTCCTGTACAAATCAAAACAAAGTATATGATTATTTTACAGTGAATAGTTTTGCAATGTTAGTTCTCATCTTTGAAATAGTAATAATTCGTTCGCAATAAGAATATAATATTTACACCATTTCATGGCGCTATCGGTGATTCATATAGTTTCTAATTATCATATTGCCAAGGTTATTTTTTAGTGTGTTTACCGTGTGAACTGGGTTACAACATGTGCTCCACTTTGAGCCTCATCGCATAATAACGTTAGGTAAACTTGCAGGAAACAAAACATTTTCTTTCCTAGCTACTTGTTATATTTTAAAAACCGCGCTGCCATAGAGCATAATGAAAGTTTTTTTAACAATGTCTTTATAATTTGTAAATTGTGATTACTAACATTAATCTGGTTTTCACATCTATTAGCACTCCGAGCAATAACTATATATTACTATATACTACATATTTGAACCATTAATTAATCAATTATATATATGATAGGTTGCACAATCTCAATTCAAAATATTAATATTACATGTACATAAAATGCTATATATCACTAGTCTAGTGTAATTACAATAAGTCACAAACATGTCGAGGTCTTCGGTGGCGCGAACCCAAGGTTTTCCCAAAAATGTCTTAACGCGGCCAAAGAAGTTTTCATTCCAAATATTAGTTTGCTACTTTAATGCTAATCGTTTACCATCTATACTAATAGAATATGATTTGATTTTATGAACATATTTTTCTTATAAAATAGTCCTAATCCTAACTAATATTATAAATTGCGACTATAAGTTTATTAATCTGTTAACTTTTCACATCTCAATCTGATCATCACGAAATGTCACATACATTTTGATTGGACTACAGAAAAGGATATTGTGTCTCATCCAGAAAAAAAGTACTGTCCCCGAAGTATAGTTAAACCTTTTTTTTTTATTTAGGAGTGGAAAATCCTACATCGGGTACACCCGTGCCGCCAGGGGACAGTGCGAGGGTTATGCCGGACTTCTACCGGCTAAAAACCACTCCGCCTCCTTGCGCGATTGTGAGCCAGGGTGTGGTCTCATGATTAGCATGCTCCACCCCCTGGCCCCCCGCGCTTGGGTCCTTCATAGATGGACGGGACGGAGACCCGCGTCTCAAGAGAGAGGCCATTCCTCTCTCTCCTGCTATATACCAAAGCTGCGACAAGTCGTGATTCTCGTACACGGGTACTCCTTTGCGGCAATAGACGCCCCCGCATCTATCGCCTAGAGAGTACCTAGGGAGGTCTCTGGTGGTAGATGCCTCCACCTCTTCGGCTTCTGCGGCCGATTCTCTTTCGGTGGACAGCCGGAGCGTCGGCAGCCTTCTCACGCTCTCTTTCCGCGTCCTCCTTCTGTGAGAGGAGGGTTTCACAGAAGGCAATAACCGCGTTCCTTGCCTTCTCTCTACCGAGCATGGAGTTAATCACAGCCGGCAGAGACAGGTCATCGCCTACTGCCGCAGTGAGTTTACTGCGTTCCGCTGACAATGCAGGGCACTCTTCCAGTACATGTTGCGAAGTCTCGACTTCACACTCATCACAGTGTTGACACTTGGGTGTAGGCTCTCTTCCGGCAATCTTGTGCAGGTACTTGCCGAAGCAGCCGTGCCTAGTAAGGACCTGCACCAGGCGAAAGGTAAGCGTGCCGTGAGGTCTCTCAACCCATTCCGCTAAAAGAGGGCGGATGGCCGCAATTGTAGTAAGGCCAGTCGCTGTTGAAGCCAACCTGTCCCTCCAGACAGTGAAGATGGCCCCTTGAAGGTAAGCTTTGTGAGTCTCCTGCTCTCGCGGCGGGATAGTTTCACCCTGCCGGAGTCTCTCCACGCGCCATTGATACGTGGCTGCGTATACATGTGCCAATAGGTCCCACGGAGAGGA
>JACEII010000019.1:3008285-3018489 GCA_014332785.1 Antheraea mylitta
ACCCTGTGTAGACTACGCAGGACAGCAGAACTCTTGGCAGTCAGGGTTTCATGCCACACTGGAGCTCCGTATAAGGCCATAGACCTAATCACTCCTAAAGAGAGAACGGGATCCAACACTAGCACCACCGATGTTGGGCAAAATGCTTACTAGTGCCGAAGCAGTTCGCTTAACCCTCGGAGCCAGTTGGCAGAAGTGTTTGTTGAAATTCCAACGGCTGTCTAATATAAGACCTAAATACTTCAGTCTATTGCCAACTGGTATCTGTATTCCACCCATGGTCAAGTGAGTAGCACTTGTGATCGTCTTGCGTGAGCCATGAAAACAGATCGCCTCAGTTTTATTGAGGTTCACTTCCAACCCTAACAAACATATTCTCCGTACAACCTGGGCCACGCTTAAAGTGGCTAGACGGACGGCATCTCTCAAGTTACTGGCGCTGGCCGTGACGAGCGTGTCGTCTGCGTAACAAGTCACAGAGGCCCCGGGCAGGAGGGCACCACGCAGCGCCCAGTCATATCCGATATTCCACAG
Source organism: Antheraea mylitta (assembly GCA_014332785.1). Taxonomy (NCBI): domain Eukaryota; kingdom Metazoa; phylum Arthropoda; class Insecta; order Lepidoptera; family Saturniidae; genus Antheraea; species Antheraea mylitta. The sequence continues at coordinate 3,008,820 of JACEII010000019.1, forward strand.
GAGTGGACCAAGAACTGACCCCTGTGGAACACCACATTACATCTCCCTATGGTAGATGCGCCCGTCCCGCCCAACACATGCTATCCGCCTACCCCATAAATATGACCGAATTAACCTGATAAGGTAAGGTGGCACCCGATGATGCTTTAGTGCCTCTATTATGCACTCCCAGGGGAGGCTGTTAAAAGCATTGGCTATGTCTAAAGTTACAGCCAACATTACTTCCCCCAGAGAGACCGCTTCGTCCGAGAGGGCTTTGACACGTAAGTCGCGTTTATCGTCGATCGACCCTCTCGGAAACCGAATTGCACGTCAGCCAGATCAGGAGATCAGGTCCCGTATGGGTCAGATGGTTTGAAAGACGCCGTGCGACGACACGCTCCAGAAGTTTGCCAGCTTCGTCTAGCAGAACGATTGGTCGATATGCAGCAGGAGAATCTGCAGGGCGGCCTTGCTTTCTGAGCAACACGAGACGGCCCTCTTTCCATTGTTGAGGGAATAGACACCGTTCTAAGCAAGCGCTAAAAAGTCTTCTGAGTCTATCCCCTAAAACTTCTAGCGCAAGAAACAAGGCGAGTCCTGGGATGCCGTCAGGCCCCGGAGCAGTGTTTTTCGCCCGAAGCCGTCTCACGGTCGCGTCCTATTCCGCTACTGTGACCGAGGGTGTCTCGTCGTGTTCGATCCACTCATCTGAACCAGATAGAGCAACATAAGGAGGTAGGTGCTCTGTTCTTCGCGGGAACAGTTTCAACAATATCGTCTCCAAGAACTGCGGCTGGAGATTCTGTGACTGGAGGAGGCCAAGGACGTAAGAAGTCCAACACCATTTGGTAGGGGCGTCCCCACGGATCACTGTCCAGAGTCTCCAGGAGGTCTTCCCTCGCTCTAGCTTTGGCTCGTCTTACCGCTATCTGAAGCATTTTCTTAGCCTCTCTGTATGATTCGTATAATTGCGCCTATACCGTCGCATCCCTGCGCCGGCGCAGCCTACGATGCCTGGCGTATTGGCGTCTTTTGGAAACGCACACAGCGCGTAGTTGCGCGATTTCGTGAGTCGACCAATACGCCTGTCTTCTTGGTGAATAAGATCGGACCCTCGGCATAGCAGCGTCAGAGACACGTACCATTGCGTATTGAAACCAGCGCGTCTCTTGCTGTACGTCCACCGGTCCTTCCGGTGGCTGAGGCCAGGACGCTACTATAAAGGCCTCGATAAGGAGCTCTCGGTTCAGTCGCTTAACGGACAACCTAGGGGACATTAAAACATTACTGTCAGGCACCGGGGCTGCTGCCGACTCGCAGATGTCAAATTGAATATATAAGTGATCTGAAAGAGATTCCGATTCACTCATGACTGTCCAATTCTGTGTCCGATGGGCGACAACAGAGCTAGGAAATGTGACGTCTATAATGGATCCACTCTGCTGCCGAACGCAAGTATTAACCGACCCCTGGTTCAATCTGGATAGGCCGATTTCTAAGGTCCACTTATGTAGTGCCCTGCCACGCATGTTGGTGACAGTAGATCCCCAAGCTGAAGCTTTAGCATTTAAATTCCCCTGGCAGCTTGGCTTGGCAGCTCGCTTTTCTCTGGCACGCCTAGCCAGTGCTACGAGCTCCTCTTCTGCCTCCAACTTGGGCTCCTTCTCTTTTAATAAAAGGTGCTAACCTTTGATAATGGTGCACCCTTTAGGTCTTTTAGGCTTTTTGGGCAAAGGTGGAGCTACCTCAATATCCTCGTCAATTCCTGAAGCCGGGATATTTTCGGCCCTCTGGAAGAATTTGCTCAACCTGTCAAATGGAGGGGGTCCTTGACAGAACCACCACAGGCAACTTTTTGCCCCCCCCCCCCCCAGAAAGCGCGGGGCAACCTGGGCCTGAAGGCTCAGGGAGGGATTCTCCAGCACCGGAGGCACTGGTACCCTCCTGGGGTAATTTTATTGGGAAAGTTGCACTGGCCATCATGCTAACATCCGAAGTCCATGTTCCTGCGTGGGTCATCATGGTTTTATCATCAGGTGTCGATATGCTTGCCAGTGTCATCGTTACGAGATCAAACTCACGTACAAATTTATGGCTAATGGAGACCGGCGTTGCCCGGGGTGCGCCACGTGGAGGCTCTCTGACCTACACCCTGAAGTATAGTTAAACCTACAGTAACACGAGCGAAAACGTAAGCAAAACCTATTCAATAATGAAATTAAATCATGAGTAATTTAACTTTTTCGATGCATCTCCGAAATCTAAAGATAAATTTGTCTCTAATAATTTTTCTAATATATTATTATTAAATTACAAAAAATCTAAAAATTGGTACAAAATATTAAATCGATGCTACATTATACTATTGGCATCTATTTAAACATTTCATTAGTTACTATTAATATTACTTCTTAATTTTTTTCTTCGAAGTTTTTACGAAGAACTGAGTATGAACAAACACAATCGTAATTACGAACATACAAAGAAAATATGTGCATAATAGCCCCGATTGTGTTTCAATGTATACAATACAAAATAATATTGCCATAGCCATAGGCTTTTTTTTAGTGTTATACAATAAACCGCCTATCAAGTTTTAATATCAATGTTTTTGTTTGTTTGTTCAGTAACCAAAATAATAGAAGTAATTACATGGTTTAAATGAGTGCGTACTTATGTACTGATGTAAGAAGTTGCACTTATTTGGCGTCACTATAACAGATAATCTTTTTAAATATTTTTACCGTTTTGCACTGAGGCAAAATTTTCAAATATTATTTGTGTAAGATATAACATAAATAAAATACATATATTGCATAAAATGATTTCAATAACATGTGCGTTTCATAGAAACTTCGTATTTATCAAAATTGTACTAAAGAAATGAATATTTAGTCCATTCACAATAGTAATCGAGCTTCATTAAAAAGGTACAGTTGGGTTAGATATATTTAACTTTTAACACTACACTCTAAATATATAGTGAAGTTTATCTTGCAAAAAGAATGATATTATAACTCAATATCATTGTTCTAAAATGATTTTTCTACTTATATCAATTTTATTTGAGTGTTTTTATAAACAAATACATATCCTTATTTTTATTTAATTTCAAAAAATCTTCTATATTATAAATGTAAAATCTGAAAAGTGATTTATACGATTATGAAAATAAATTAATCTATCACGGAGAGTGTTCCGAAGAGCTATCCGATTCATACATGTTGTTAAGTTCGATTATCGAACGACTCCCCGCAAATTGACATAGAACCCATTTTACCTTGAAGATTGGAAGTCGTTTACTGGGCTATTTTTCCTGCGTTTTATACGTATGTCAGTTCTTTGTGGAGCAGCCCTGTTTCCGGATCAATATAACATACAAACCTTCAAAAAGTGAGCCTACTCCTTTGTCTAGGTTTGGCGATGCATTTGCGATTTCCTTCATGTTGTAAATGTCCATAAACGGTGATCATGACACACCGTGGATTGAAAAAAAAAACAAAATAAAACCTGTCATAGTAATAAACGCTGTAAAGCATGTCAAACATAAAACCAACTACATTTCTCGTTATAACCTTGCTGTTGCAGTACGTGGTCAATAGACACCTCGCCAGTTTCCTTGGCCGACAGCACGTACCAACACTGTACATATTTTTTCACTGGAATCTTGAGTTTTCGCAATCACTGCTATTTTTCAATGGTTAATGAAGCGCGTAACCTTTTTGTTCGTTACCCAAAGTTATTCGATGAATCATCGAACCTTCTTTACAATTTGTGCATAGTGAGCGATATTTTTTCACATTCGAAATTTGATTTAATTCTATGAACCTAACAAAATACGTTATGTGTTTCTACAATAAATATATGTACTAGATATCCACAAACCCTACGCAAACAATTAAAAAGAGTCATTTATTTAATAAATTGTAAGTAAATAAAATTGTTATCTACACTAATATGTTAAAGAGGTAAAGTTTGTGAGTTGGTTTTAATTTTTTTTAATTGGTTTTAAAAACCGATTTAAAAAATTCTTTTCCCAATAGAGATGTACGTTATTTCTGATTGTCATAGGTTATATATTAACTCGAAAAATGAAAATACTTTTTTGTGGTAGTCGGCTTTGCAAAGTAAGTCGGGGAAAAAAACAGTCGTACGAAAACGTTTCTTACGAACGCTGCTTTAACTATAAGAGGTATACGATTGAGTTCTAGAGAAAGGTTGTAAATCTTGATAATGTTAAAAAGTAAAAAGTTAAAAAGTTAACAACAGCATATGTCTAATTTCGAGGTTTTGTTTATTATAAGGACGAGACAACGTTCGCCGTTGCTGCTAGTTTATTGATACTTCTTTACAATCCTCCTTACTAATAAATCCGAATGTACTTTTGTTTGTTACCTTTTCACACATTAGATACTGATAACTGATCATGATTAAATTATGCCTATCCGTTATTACGAGTACAAATAAGGATACGGATACGTTACATCTAGAAAAAAAAACTGTTCGCAAGATTTAGGTTAAATCTATAATAACGTGAGCGAAGCCGCGAGTAAAAACTAGACAAGTATGAATTCAAATTATAAAAAAACATTTAAATACCAATGATTATATGCTTTGTCTCTTCCACTTAATGGGTATATATAAGATTAATTATTTTGAAAAGCGTAAATTGACAGTTCTTCATTTTATTTTTCGCAACCGATTTTCCAAATCATTACCGTCATTGTGTAGTAGGTAATAAGACAAGGGATTTTGGAAATGTCTTGTAGTGGGCTTTATATTTTATTCATAATCTTATGTTATTTGGCACTATATTTTGCAATATTGGTAGTATTTTACGTAATATAGTTTGGTTATTGTGAACAAGTGAAGTGGATCGGAAATAATACCACGGAGCATGGATTCTGACTTGCCACAAAGACTCCCACGAAAGTTCTTACAAGACGGCCACCATCTTGTTAGTTCATTGAAATTGTATCAAGAAACTTGTAATATCGTTACTCACTCGATAATGGCAGGAATAGTCTACTAGAAGACTGGTTGTGAAAAATAAAATAAAAGATGGATACTAGTGATGACAGGTACATACGAGTATTAACAATTAAGTTATTGGGTTAAAATTACATACGTAATTCCAAATTTATTCTTACTCAAATAATATTAAGTAACATTAATTTGATGGACCGATTACTTATTAAGTTATTACTAAAAGTCTTGTTCTTTTAGTCGGTAACTTTAATGAATGGTTACTACGTTCGAACTGCGATATTGCAGCAACCATTGCCTTGTTCTATTTTTGTGATAGATATTTGCGATTTTTATCAAATCTCTGGTTTTAACGTTAAATAACGGTTGCACGAAATTGTTTTTATGTTCAAAGATTACAATCGCATATTTTCAACAACAATATTTTTTTTTGTAATTTTAGTACTATTTATTTAACACATTTATATTGATGTGAAACATCTATAGGAGCGGGTAAACCTGATTGACGGCGTGGCGAGTAAGAGCGACGTGGTGACCCGATGATGTCGCAAGTGTCTATGGGCGGTGGTGATCACTTAACATCACGTGAGCCACCAGTTCGTTTGCCTGCTTTGATATAAAAAAAAAACATGCGCAAGCGACTTTATGCAATCTCTCTTGCCGCACTGAGGTCGCATATCTATAGTGTAATTTGAGATTGCGAGTATTTGAAATTTGTTCGATTCGAACAATTACGATGTTTCACATCTGCTAGGCGTCTCGTGACGGCTCAGTTTTTTATATTTATGGCACAGTTGGAATTTTTGAAGTGTAAAACGTTTTTTAGGCACGTGTAACGATATTTTTGGCATGAGATAGATTTATAAGTTCGTATCATGACGCTAGCAAGCGTGACCGGCCATATTGCACTTGCGCGGCATGCGGCAGAGTAGCGACTCGTCGGACCTGAGTACATATAATATTGATATCTTGCAGCTCATGATACTTTTCATTGATTAATAAACTTTATAAAAGTGTATAAAATGTAGCTCCGAATGCCAATATATATGAAAACCACACTAAAGTTAATAATATCGATAAACAAATTCCGAAATATAAATATTGCCATTAACTATACAATTAATTTAGAAACTCAAAAGAGAACATATTTTCATTATTTAGAGTTTTCTCTTCTATCGGCAGTCCTCATGACTGCCTCAACTTTTTTAACATATCGTAACCGCAAACGTTAATCCAGGAAAGCTTAGTACTACTACATTTTAACTGCTCATATAAAGAAAACACGTTTGGCCACGAAATAAATAAAACATATATTCATGATTTCATTGTGCAATATTGAAGTTGTAATGTAATAATAACATAACAGTAACATGCGAATGCCTGCGTAAATACAGTAGCGATTTCATAAGTTAAGTAATTAATTGCTTCAAATTCTGTAGTTTTTTTTATATTAATAAATGACGTCATAAGTTACGTCAAGATAATCTTTTTTTTTTTATTGTAGCACAGCAAAGTGACTGCACTATGCCTGATGGTAAGCATAGTACAATCCAATAATAATAGCGACCACAGATTGACACACTGTCCATCGCCGGTCGCCACTATCATGCCGGCCTATAAAAAGCTGGATATGCACAGGCTGATCCCGAAACGCGACCCGTAGAAGCGAATCATTATTACGGGCTTTTTCGCCATATACATGGTGGTTGCGACCCAGTCGGGCTGTAAAACCCTACCACCCCGCTATCGCCATTGCCTTGTTCGTTATTCAGCAGGGTGCACCACGTGCAGGTGAGGTTGGCTTGGGTGTCTCAAGTCTTATGATGTTATTCGACACCCCTTAAACCCCTGAAATCGTGAAATAACAGCAACTAACAAGATATAGACAATCCATACTCGGTTCTCGTACTCATGTCAATTTGCTAGCCTCTTGACTCCTAGAATGCGACATGTCTAAGCGTACTTGTATGACGCGTGATACACTTTGTGTACTGTGGTCGCTTTCTATTCAGATAATTGCCATGAGCTATCTATCATCTACTAATTTGTTTTAAATATACATTTTTTTTTATTCTATGCATTACCTCTGTGTACTTTAGTATGTCCCTTATTTATTTTTTTCGATATGACTACGCTATTGACCCGGCAAGGTCTTAACAGCTTCACCGGACTACTAAGGCGAGCGATTAAGGCACTCAGCCGACTTTATTTTGGCAACCAGCTCAAGGGTGCACGGCACACCTCGGCTTGGCTGTTGCCTGTTGCATGCAAAATCGCGATCTATCTTAGTTAACCTAGCTAACTATTCATATATGTATGAGTTGTTGCAACGTATATGTGTACCAAACATACACGCCTCAACAACTCCTCCATATATATATTATTGGAAAATTGAGTTTTTCTGTTCGATAAGGGAAAAAAAGTAAACCTTTCCACTTTCATGTGTAAACGTGTAGGCGTGCACGTGTGTGGGGGCGATCGTGTAGTGTTGTAGCAATGATGTATATTTGTGTGTCACCGTATCGCGCAAGCTACGCACTCAAGGGCTCCCTACCAAGGGATCGAACCTAGGCTTGAGCCGTTGCCGTGGGAGGCCTAATCGGGTGTGCAGGAGCGAAATTAACCCCCAGACCATGGCGGCGTGATCTGTGGTTACGCGGGCGTGGGCGTGAACACGCTCTGTTTCGAGGGACAGGCTGGTACTGATCGTTCGCTGACGTGATTGCATCAGTAGGGTCGATAAAAATGTGTCGCGGACGTCATTTATAACGCGCAGCGTTGGGTACGGGTTAATAGTTTGCGGCGGATACAACTAACGGACTGGATAACGAAATTAATTATTACTTTGTAACAAAAACCAGGTGGTAAAGCTCTTAAATTCTAAGTAAACATAACTTTACGAAGATAATGAAATGTATCGCAACCCATGACACAAATTCCAATTAATTTTACACGACACTATGGGTGGGTGATATTTCTCGATGATATTGAATTAAATGTAGTCTGCTCATTAGAAGAAACAGTGATATGCCCAGTATCATCTTTTAGATAAGTAGATACACAGTACAATCAAATGATGAATCCTAAACAAAGATGTTTTTTTATAATACCACTAACTTTTGAAAACAAATCCGTTTGTCTTGCTACATCAGGCTGAACTGCCACCTAAAAATTTTGACATCCAGTAAAACCAAGGACAATTAATTCTCCTTCATGTTAAAATAAATAATCCTTCATGTTAAAATTATTATATTATTGTAAAATTAACCTGTAATTTGACCAGTTAAATTCAAAGAGCATATAAGATATGAAACGTAAGTCGTGTTCTAAATATTGTTATAATAGTTTATGTTATATAATTATTGTGGATGGATTGGATGAAAAAGGGTAATTGGAACGTAAGAGTAAAAAAATACGTACATAGCAACCTCCTTCGCAACCTTTTTTGAAGTCTGTTATTGATGGCTGTCAAAACGTCTTTTTTATTTACATGTGTGTATATGATGTGTAAAATTAATGCAGTAGTGTGAGTAATGCACATTTTAATTAATTTAATGTACTTCCAATGCATTTTATATAAAAGAAATAGCTTTCTGCACTTCTCTGCCACATTAACTTTAACTATGCCAAATTTCAAGCACACGCGTTAACGGGAAATACGTTAAAAAGGAGTACAATTTTTTTGCTTCACGTATTAATATATAGATTCACGTATTAATATATAGATATTGCCCAAAGTATATTGTAGATAACTACTCATTATGTATGCAAAATTTACTAAAAAAACTACAAATTACAACGCAAATATACTGTCTGGTATTAGTCATTCGACTAACTATAGAAGTGAATAGATTATTTAAGTACAGTTTACTTTTTAGAGAATGGCAATTAATTATACTATCAACGTTCAAATATAGAAACGCCTTGAATTTTATTGTAACAATAATAAAAAGTAATGTAACAATTACTATTAATTTGGTTCAAGTCTGATACATAACGAATTAATAGAGAGGTCAATAAAAGACATACACGAATGAATACACGATATATTTTGACAGGCGTGAAGAATTGGCTGATCAAATATCAACCTGTAATTAATTATCATTAAATATATTATCAAACAAAGTCTTCTCTCACGTCTGTCTGTCTGTCTGTTCGCGATAAACTCACAAACTACTGAACGGATTTTCATGCGGTTTTCACCAATAGATAAAGTGATTAATGAGGGAGTTTTAGGTATAATATTTGTCAAGTTTTATTTTTATATATTATTTTCACATATATAGTATAGCAATATAGTTACATTTAAAATTAAAATAAATAAAAAATAAATATTAAACTTTAATAGCATTTTTTTACATGATAGGAGTCAAACGAACAGGTGGGTCACTTGATGTTAAGTGATCGCCACCGTTCATAGACACTAGCACAATACCAGAGGGGTCACAAGTGCGTTGCCAGCCTACGTATAGGTAGGAAGGAGGGGAGCGGGGCAAGAGGGAAGGTGGGTCTCCGGTGTTCTCACTGACCAAACGAAACGTAACAATTCAAATACTGTTACTTCACGATGGTTTTCTCCGAGAGGGTGGTACTACCCCGAGCGAGCCGATCCTTTCATGCTGAAACCAGTAAGAGCTCTGGCTCTACCACCTACAAGCATATTAGCTTTTGCTCCCAGCTTCTCTCGTATTAATATTAATTT